>PVLC010001750.1:103662-133170 GCA_004027655.1 Graphiurus murinus | reverse complement strand
AGATCACATCAAAGTCAATCACTAAACTGACCAGGAGATAGGGGGAGGGTGGGTGGGAATTGGGGAAGGGTTAATGAGAAATATGTGCATGGATGTCTTTACCTGTACTAGTTTGTACCCAACAAAAATGTGTAATTAACCCTGTTGTACCCAAGAAATGTATAAAATTCCATGCTAAAAAATTAAAAAAAAAAAAATAAATAAACTTTCCAAGATGTAAAAAAAAAAAAAAAATTTTAAAAAAGATGAATAGAGTATAATGTAATTTCAACTGTCAAAGAAACTTAATATTTGCTTGATACTTAATATTTGTTAACTAAAAGCAATACAACATATAAGGTGCTATGAAAACTATGACTTGCATATTACAAGGATTAAATACTTCTAACGCTGTGCTCATGATTTTGCTTTTTTACTTCACCCCCTTTCACTTTTGTGGTCCAAAATGCAATCCAAGAGCATACCCACTTTTCTCTGTCCCTTTCAGCAATGATTTGGTTTTGTTTGACCAGCTAAATGCAGGAAGATCTAACTGGCTCTCATCAGAAGCAATTGCTTTACAAAAGCTTCACCAAACCTTTCTATCTGGTGGGGAAGAAGAAAAGGAGAGAGACTGATGTGGCATCACTAAAGAAGGGGGCAGGAAGGGCCAAACCTCCAAGCTTCAAAGGCCCTGTTTCCTTATAATTTACTTCCCACTCACTGCTTTAAATATCTAATCTTTTATGTTTCTGCATCCTTGTAACCAGTTCTTGTCAGAGGGAATTGAACTGTGAATTCACACCTTGAATTCTTTAGTTCTTTGAATAGATGAGTTCACAGACCCCAAAAGATCAATCAGAACAAAGTCCTAAGAGGAGAGAAGAGGGATAAAAGGAGAACAGGAGAAGATGGGGTGTTTCTCCAAGGAAGAGAAGCTGAAAGATAGTGCCACAAAAGGCCGAGTAAGGGGTTAAACATTCAACACTTGGAGTAAAATTAGCAAAGTGTCCTTTGTCGGGGCCTCAATTACTCAAAGTCCCATGGAATTAACAAGCAATAGGTTCAGGGCAGGGGTGTGGATGGTAGAATCTATTCTTCTCTTAGTCCAAGGAGGCCAATGTTTGGTGGTTGGGTTGCATTAAAATTGTTGAGAGCAGGATGTTTTAACCTCTCTCTCTCTCTCTCTCTCTTTCTTACACACACACAAACACACACACACACACACACACACACACACACACACACACACACACACAGAGTTCTGGAGAGAGAGGGCAAGAGTGCCTTGAAAAGCTGCCTGTGTTGTTCTGCTACATGATCTTCCCATGACCCAGCCATTGCCCTGGCTTAACCTGACTAGCCATAGGAAAGTCTCCTTTCCACCCACTCACTAGTGTGACTTCCTCTGATCTGTCAGTTAGGACAGTAAGCTTGTTTGACACTGGTTTAATAACTAGAGAATGTAGTGGCTTAATTCAGTGTGCTTCAGGTGCAACTTGATCTAGGACTCCAATGATGTGACCAGGATATGATCTCCACCCCTCCACTCTGTTCTCACTTCTTCACTGTTGGTTCCAATTTCTGGCTCCATGTGGTCACAGATGGCTCAGGTAGTTCACGCAGCTACATTCTGTTTCTCTCTTTAATATCCAGCAAAAAGAGAATAAGAGTGTCTTTCCCAGGATTCCTGAACTAATCACTATGATAAAGACATCATGACCACTGGGCGTGGTGGTGCACACCTATAAACCCAGTATTTAGGAGGCTGAGACAGGAGAATAGTAGGTTTGAGGCCAGCCTCAGCAATTTAGAGAGGCTTTTAGCAAGACCTTGTTTCCATATAAGAAATAAAAAGGACTAGGGGTGTAACTTAGAGGTAGAATACTTCTAGGTTCTAAGTAGATTGTGCGTGCACGCACACACATTGTAACACTGCAGCATGTGTATTCAGTAATAATCTTCAGGGTCTTCCCCGAGGGATCTACTCCTGTTTACTTGTATAGCATACATTGGAGAAAGGGGCCAGATCTTTCAAGGATTTTTATATTGAAATTAATACTTAGGAACCCAAAGTGCTCTTATAGTTCTTTATTAGAACATGGGGACCTGGCAATAAATGGATTCCTGGTCCATGTCTGGCCCACAGGGTCCCAGTGGGCTCAGAAAGCTACCTAGTATTCTGATTATCACATGTATAATTTGAATGGACATAGTTGGTAGTTGGTAGAACAGAATACTTAAATGGTTCCTTTACCTATGGGGTAAGTTATTATAAGAAAAGGACAAGGCAAAATCTCTGAAACTGCCCAAACTCCTGATTAAGAGAATATATAAACTGGATATGGCAGCACATGCATGTAATCCTAGTACTTGGGAGGCTAAGACAGGAGGAGTGTAGGTTCAAGGACAGCCTCAGCAACTTAGCAAAACTTTCAGAAACTTAGTGAGACCCTGTTTCCAAATAAAAAATAAAGTAGAGCTGGGGGTATAGCTCAGACATAGAATACCCCTGGGTTCAATCTCCAGCATCACACACAATAAATGAATAAAATAAATAAATAGTAGGATTGCTTTATGTGGAAATGCCACAGATTAGTGATAACTTGAAAAACTTATAAAGAATGCATGGGTAGTGGTTGCTGTCATATCCTCCTCCAGTTTGGCCTCTTTAGAAACCATACGGAACATGACAATGACAACAGACTGCTGCAAACTCTACCAAGTAGTAACCCCAATTACAGCCACTGTGCCAGTCATGGTGTCTCATTAGAACAGGCTGACATGGCCTCCAGTTCACGGTACATCGTGATTGACCTGACAGCTGCATTCTTGTTCATTATACTAGGAAGGAGAATGAGAAGTAGTTCCCATTGACATAGGACAGAAGACCCTTCACAGTCAGGGTCTTGCTCCAGGGATATGTTAACTCTCTTGCCTTCTGGCACAATACATTCTGAAGGCACATGGACTGCCTGGACATATTGAAGAGCATCGTGTGGTTCCCTGTATGAGGGATGTCATGATAATCAGAAATTATGGTGAAGGAGTGGAAAGTACACTGGAGCATGGTGAGACATGTGTACTGCAGAGGGGGAGAGATAAACCCTACAAAGATGCAGAGGACTACTATGTCAGTGAAGATTCCACATTGGTCCAGGGAATTCTGGAATATTAAAAAAAAAAAAAAAAAAAAAGTATTTGCATACCCCACCACTAAAATGGAAGCACATTTGGCAGGAGTTATGGGGCTCTGGCTGCAGCACACTTGGGAATATTGCTCCATCCCATCTATTGATTGGTCCAGAAGGCTGCCAGTTTCTCATAGGCCCCTGAGAAAAAAAAAATTCCCTACAGCAAATTCAGGCTAAGTAGTGCATGGATGTGCTTCTTGAACCATGCAACCCTGTAGGAAAAGATGTGAGATGTTTAATGGCAAGCCGCAATTGGACAATCACAACGTAACTCCCTATGCCTTTTGAGCAAGACATCTGCAGCAGAGAAGCATGCTCTATGTACCATCCCAAAGCAGCTACCAGCTTGCTACTGAGCCCTAATAGAAATATAGAAAAGTTGGAACATGGAATGCCAAGTGATCCATGCAACCAGATGCCAGTCATGGAGGAGGTTCTGTCAAAGGCAAGAAATCCATGGTAGGATGGAAATGGCACACGCAGGGCCTGCTGGTACAGGCGAGTAGCACAGGCAGAAGGCCCAGACCCCTCGACTTCAGCTCACACCTGTGGGTACTTAAGGGTGGGAGAGTTTATGTCTGGCCGAAGGAGGAAGAAAGAAGACTGATGGTGGTTTGTGCATGGGGTGGTCTACTGCTTTTCTACACCACCACTTACAGGTGGCTCTGAAAGACAGGGACACCCTCCCAAAGGCAGAGTTCTAGGAACAGCACCTATCCTACCTTTTAGTTCTGCACCTAGCCTCCCATTTTGTGTGGGAAAAGAAGTAGCCTGAGGAAAGAATATGTATGGACTCGTGAAGAGTGACAATCGGCTTGTTGGTCAGGAACATGGACAGGGAAATAGAATATCATGGTCCAAATGATCTGAGAAAGAGACATATGGATTTATGGGATGGGCAAAAATGTCAGTATATCACATGCTGACCCCGCTGGAGACCATCCACAGAAGAACAGGTGCTAGCCACCACACTGACAGAATGAATCCAGCCTCTAACGTCACCCAGCCTGGCGCAGGCACAAGGGGCTCGTGAATGACAGCCATGGGAACAGCACGGTGGCCGTGCAGAAACCCAGTGGTGCAGACCTTCACTCACCAAAGCCAAGCTAATTACTGCCACTGCTGATATCCTAGCTGCCAACCACAGAGCTCAGCTTCCTGATAGGACACCACTCTTCAAGAAGATCAGCTGACTGTTTCCACACTGAAAGGGGCAGCAATTTATCTTGTCTAAGACAAACCTATACCTGCATATAAGTTTGCCTCTCCTGCCTGGAGGGTTTTGGCCCAGCCTCACCATGCAAGGCCTTGTAGAGTGTTTGATCCTTCTACATCAGATACACATGACAGTGCCCCAGAGTGAAGGACTCACTCTCCAGGAAAGAAGGTGGAGCAATGGGAACATGACCATGATGGTGGTTATATCATACACTTCTAGAAGCTATGGGCCTGATAGCAGAATGGCCTCCCAAAGGCACAGATGAGGACCCAAGTTGGGGATCCAAAGTTGAAAGGTTTAGGTGCCATCCTAAATCAATGGACATTGTGCGGAGTACATCCCCAACAGGTAGGATGCATGGGGTCAGGAGACCAAAGGATAGAAGTAGGAGTGGCCACACTTGTCCTTCTTCTGCAGAACATAAGACTAACCAGCATCCTGCAAACGCTGTTTCCAGGGAGGCAAACTTACTATAAGAATCAGACCAATCTGAAGGGCACAGGGTATGCTGGCATGGATCCTATGGAATTCCACCTGGATCTCTTCAGAGCTCTCCTTCCCCAGCTGCTGAGAACATCAGCCACTAGCAGCTCACAGCTACATCTCTCATGAGCATTGTCCTCAACCACCGTTATGCTTTGCTCAAGGTTATGCCCCCTCCCATGACCAGGACTGACTGATTCAGGGCTATGAAGACCAAACCCCTTTGCCTCCATGTGAGACAACTATGAAGGGCTTTCCCCACTCCAGGGCTCCTCACAGGGTGAGCAGAGACCTCAGTTCCTATCCCATCATCATTTAGCTTCTCACTCTAACCGATTCTGCCTTCCTCATATTCTTACAGGTGCATATCCCAACAGAATAACCTCACCCCTTCCCCCCTCCCCCAAATACAATCCCTTCTGCATGCAACTCTGTTTCAAAATGTTTTTCCAAGGGAGATCTAAAGCTTCCATTCATTCTAACAAGTAAACACAGTGGAAAAGAAAACAAGAAATTACTTTAATTTTAGGTTAGTACTGAGTGCAATTAGACTCTTGATTTCAGGAAACTTTGTTGTTTTTTAAAGAGAAATATTGTAGGTGGTGACTAGAAGTCTCACAACTCCCTCCACCAGCTCTTCTGTGGCAGGTTAGACACCCACAAGTGTCTTCCAGACACTCAAGAAGTGGGTCTGAAGTGCCATCTTGAATATTCCAGCATGGGAAAGAGGGGTTGGTTCTAACCAGAAAGAGAGACCAAGAGAAGGTGGAGAGTTTTGTAATCCACATTGATTGTATTATATTAAATTCATAGTCTGCTGTGTATCACCACTAGAAATTTATATATGACTGCCTTTTCACTAGAGGGTTTTGAGGTAGTAAATGGCAGTGAATAGTGTATTAGTCAAGATAGACTAAGTTGTATTGTAGCAATAAATGGCTCTACACACTCAGTGCGTAAAACAACAAAGGTCTGTTTCTCCCTCATTCTCTCTATCCAGTGAGTGTCAGATGTTGCTCTGATCACATTAATTTTTTACCTTGGGACTCAAGTTAATGGAGCACTGTCAGTTAGAAATGTTACCAGTTAGTTGGCATTAGGAACCATGCATGCTGGCTCTTCACAGCTTCTGCCCAGAAGCAACTCATATTTGATTGGCCAAAAAAAGTCACATGGACACATCTGAGTTCAACAGGGCAGGGATGTATGATCTTCCCATAGGGAGGGACGCCACAGACAGGAGCACCAAAACTATGGGTGACCAGTAATATAGTCAGCACAGTGAGGTGGTTTCTTTTGTTCCTTAAAAAGTGGACTTTAGAGCCGGGCATGGTGGCGCACGCTTGTAATCCCAGCATTCGGGAGGCTGAGACCGGAGGATCTGGGTTCATGGCCACCCTCAGCTACATAGTGAGGCACTCCACAACTTAGTGAGACTCGGTTTCAAAATAAAGAATAAAAAATAGGGCTGGGGGTGTAGCTCAGAGGTAGAAGGCCTCTGAGTTCAATCCCCAGTACCGCAAAAAAAAAAAAAAAAAAAAAAAAAAGTGGACTTTATAATCAGAAATTCAACCAAGGTAGGGCGGAAATTACAGTGCTTTTTGCCTTTCTATATTACTAGGATTTAAAGATTAACAATAAAATACAATTAATTTAAATACACCAACCATTTTTGATGTTTGGTAAATATCCTATGATCTTTCTCATGAAGGGTATTCTTTGATTGCTTTGTCACTGATAAACATGTAGGTATTTATGAGAAAATTAGAATCTCAAAATTGGAAATACAAGGAATGAGTAAGATAAATAGCCACAATTTCTCCCTAATATCTCTCTAATTAAAAAATATAAAGAGAAGGAGGAAAGACCGGGCAAGATCTAGAAATTCAGCACCGTGTCTAACATTAGAAGGTTAAATATGATTTGTGGTTTCTGCAAAGAACCACCATGGACAGTTCCAATGAACTCTGCAGTAGAGAAAACCACCACAGTCCTGGGGTAAGTTCACTGTGCACAACCTCAACTTCCATGCAGGAGTGGCTATATTTCTCATGGTTGAGAAATGTGGAGTTCTGAAGTAAACAGGTACATTTATAATCTTTTCATGTAAAAGGAACATTTGAGTCGTAAAAGCCACCTATAGCATCTAATAACACAAATAGACTTGGGATAAAAACAGTATCTTCAAGCCATGCATGGTGGCACATGCCTGTAATCCCACCCAGTACTTGGGAGGCTGAGACAGGAGGGTCACAGGTTCAAGGCCAACCTCAGCAACTTAGCAAGATTCTGTTTCAAAACAAAAAATAAAAAAACCTGGGGGTGTAGCTTGGAGGTAGAATGCCTCTGAGTTCAATCTCCAGTACTAAGAGAAAAAAAAAAGTTAAAAGCAATAAGTGCTTGAATGGAATTACAGAGCCTCAACAGCCTAATGCAGACACTGCTGTATCTCTGGGTGTCAAAGAAATGTCTGAAAGCTGATCCTGACAAAGCAGAAGAAAAGAAAAAGTGGTCCTGTCTTGGTGGTGTCCACTAGAATCAAGATGTGAGATTCAGCCCTGTAAGTAGCTCAGAAACTAACTCAAGCCGTGGAGAGTTGGTATGACTTAGTCTCGAAATGTCAGGGGCCTGAGGAGTCAAGCATCCCTGAGCCTGCCACTCACCAACGAATCTCCCTGATCCTTGATTTCCTCAACTATAAAATGGGGTAATAACAGCCCTTACTCATAGTTGTGGTGAATATCAAATGAGGTGACATGTCCGGCACACAGTGAGGCCTTCATAAAGTACAGCTGTCATCTGCGCAAGCTTCATCTTCTCTTTCATTATAATGGGCCAATCCCTAGAGGGGACAGGGCGGTACAAAGGAGGCTCAATCATGAACCGTTCGTTCCACAGGCTGGTAGAGATGTTTGTTTTCACAAATGTATGCATAGTAATTGCATGTCCTAGATTTTTTATTTCAAAAACATTGCGACAAATCTCATTAATTAATTGACTAGGGATTTAATGCTTTATTTAAAAGAGTTTGGGGGGGGAGGGTCTGGGTATTACAATCCTAATTGTTTTTCCCATTAATTTCAGTGGCAAGCATCACACCACAAAAAAATGAGTGTCTTCATAATCAAAATATTTCCATTCTCCCTGAGAAGTGTCTGCATTTTGTGACTTCATTAACTGGAATGATTCTTTGTCCTCATTCAAAAAGAGAAAGCATCTGCTCCCTAATAATAATGCCATGGGAAAATTAGCACAGAAATCATTTTGTATTTTCTCCTCAGATAAATTTGCAAAACTTTCTAACTTTGTAGGGATCCCTCAAGGGAAAAGACAAATTTAAATCCATCCAAAAAGAAAAAAATGCTGCCTTCTAAATTTAATTGCTGCCAAACTATTCTATTTGCATATTTGGACTGCTACTGGGTAAAGCACAATTTGTAGTTGGTATTTTTCAGAAAAACATAGTGGGGAAAAATTAATTAGACAGATCTAAAGCTTATTCACCCAATGCCATAGAAAATAAACAAGAGTAAGTGACTTTGTGTGGAAAACCAGAGCTTACGGAGGTACAAAGATTTTCCCTCCCTGAGACAGGAATGAGTTTTTCTCAGGTACTTTGGTAGCCAGGGGCAGAATAATTGGAATATAGTCCATAAATGCACAGGTTCTTAAAGTTTGCATGTCATTTCATTGAAATGCCATTCTATGTCAAGTCTCAGTACGGCCAGTACACTTAGAGTCTAATTTAATCTAAAAATTATATTCTTACTTGAAAAGATGAAAACCCAAAATCAGAAATTTATCCTTCATTAGCTCCCCCTCTTTTACCATAATACTCCCAGGGGGATACTAGCCATAAGTGGTCCATATACAAAAGAGGAACTATAACTAGAAAACAAAACATTTTATTTTATTTTAAAAATAAAATGTTGGGCATAGTAGAACACACTTGTAATCTCAGTACTTGGGAGGCTGAGACAGGAGGATTGAAGGTTTGAGACCAGCCACAGGGACATAGGGAGACTCTCTGCAACCTCATAAGACTCTGTTTCCAAACAAAAAATACAAAAAGGACTGGAGAAGGGATTATAGCTCAGAGGTAGAACACCCCTCGGTTGAATCCCCAGCATTACAAAAAAGAAAAAAAAAATGTTGGGCATGTGTGGAGGATCACAGGTTGGAAGCCAGTCTCAGCAACTTGGTGAGACCCTGCTTTAAAATAAAAAATAAAAAGGTCTGGGGTGCATCTCAGAGGTAGCATGCTTCTGGGTTCAATCCCCAGTACTGGAAAAAAAAAAAAAAAAAAGATGTTCAGATTGCTGCACCCAGCAAAAATATTATTCAAAATCAGGAGGGAAATAAACACCTTTTTAGACAAAGAAATTTTATTTTAAACGTGAAGAGTTCAAAAATAAACAAGAAATAATCTCTGCCTTCAAAAAGATCAGAGAGCTTAATTGGAAAGTTATTCTCATAAAAATAATTTCAATAGACGATAAAGACAATGAGCTTGATTTGAATGACCACTGTGCCTGGAGTAGATGGAAATGAGAAGAGAGGAAGGGGATTGGGAGCCGTTCACATGTGGTCAGCGGACTGGCATGGAAACACATGAAGTCACTCCAGAAGAGCATGCAGCAACAGAAGAGAAAGAAGGTGGTCTAGAGATGGAGCTGGAGAACACCAAAGCCAGAAGACACAAAGTGGGCTCCATTTTCATCCACTGCCAAACCACCCATGAGCCAAGCTACAGGGGGAGGGGCCAGATGGAAGGTTCAAAGAGACTAGCTCTAAGGGAGCTCTTAGTGATGCTAGGTACTGTCCTCAGCACTTGATGCTCCTATTCCTATCACTGTTACCTCATTTCATCCTCACAGTAGCCCTGCCGGGGGGGGGGGGCTTTATCTCACTTGACAAATGAAGAAATCAAGGCACAAGTATTAAGCTATTCTCCAAGAGTCACACAGAAAGGGGTAACGCTGGGATCCCAAGCCCAATATTTGGCCAAATCCCTTCTGCCTCCTGCTGTTCTGTACATCCTCCAAAGAAGGCAGCAAAGGAGGATTACTGTCTTCCTAGCCACTCAACCCTCAATCTCAATGGAAGTCGAAAACCTAGAGGGGGAGCAGGTACCCCAGCTTTGTCTAAGACACTGACAGAGGGCCAGATGGAGGATTTCTGCCACCAGCTTTCCAGGGGACACCGGCACTTGCATACACTGCAGGTGTCTAATCCAGACCCTGGCTTCGCATTTGGTTCCCTTCTAAATGGCCATGCTGGCCCTAAGGCTATTTTTCTCATTCAAAAGAAGCCTGGTACCTCTCTACAGAACTCCCCTGCAGAGTAACCCAGCCCTTAGAGGATGGCACAAGTCACAGAATTTTTGAAAATAATAGAAGGTACTTGTTTAATCATAAACATAATTTCTGTTAGTCATAGAGAGCAGAATTTGGCTCTAAATCATATTGGTTCTGACCAGCCAAGGGAGAAAGTTTATAAAGGGAAGCAGTAAATTATAATAAATTAAGTCTGTTTGGTGGCAGGAGGGACAGACTTCTTAATAATGCTCTGTCCCGAAGGTATTTTTTTTCCTACCAAAGATGATAGGATCAGTGTGCTGAGAGTGTAGAACTGAAGAATAAACAGCTCTGTCTCGGTGTTTTGGTTTTATTTTAACCATGATACAAAGGGAGACAAAGAATTAGCATTTCACATACCAGAAATTAGAATGTAGTTTTTAGAGTGTTAGAGCAGGGGACTTAGCTTTGGGGAGGAAAAAAATTTTAAACCTTCTAGGGTTTTAATTTTTTTTTTTTTTTTGCGGCACTGGGGATTGAACTCAGGGGCATTCTACCTTCGAGCTATACCCCCAGCCCTATTTTTTATTCTTTATTTTGAAACAGGGTCTCACTAAGTTACGGAGTGCCTCACTAGGTAGCTGAGGCCGGCCGTGAACCCGGATCTTCCGGTCTCAGCCTCCCGAATGCTGGGATTACAAGCGTGCGCCACCACGCCCGGCTTCTAGGGTTTAAATTTTAATTGATCTTATTTTAAGATCAATTGTATCTGAATTAGCATAGTGTATGAACCATTATTGCCTCTTATACCAGTCATGTATCATGACTTATAATTATCTGAAACATTATTTCATCAATTTTAAGGAGAAAGAGCACGGAGTAAGTTTACATATCACATACTGTCCTGGGACTTTCTTCCCAGAGGGCAAGGAAGGAAGATAAAATTGAGCCCCTGGAAAGAACCCACTTGGGTATTGCCAGGCGTGTGAAGATGAGTTTATCCAGGGACTGGAAAGGTGACACTGACATCACAAAGGCCTACCCAGACTCAAGGCTGCCCTCTTCAGTGTGGGAACCAGTAGACTGATAAAGGTCCTGTTTGGTATAGACTTTGGGGAAATTCAGAAGGAGTTGGTTAGAAATGCATGGCCTCAGGTTTCACCTGGACCTGCCAACTAGGAACCTGCATTCTTGCTCCTGCCCTTCTGGTCATATCCCTACATTTTATCAGGATGGCCTTTCTCATCAGCTGTTGGTATTCCTCTCTTCTCAGGAAACAGAGACATGCAAGTTTCCTCTTTGAGGAAAAAAAAAAAAACAAGAAATAAGAATATGAGTCTTCTTTTAAGAAGTTTTTATAGGGAAGCTCCAAAGGAGACCCTCAAACCATTTATTCCAGCACTAATAAACTGCTTTCTTTTCTATTCATTAATACGAAAAGCTAAAGGATTTAGTACACTCTTGATGCGCAAGAGTTAAATGTTTACTAATTCATCAGATGGAGACAGTCTTAAATAAACAATGCTCTGTTGTTCTAGGCGGTCAAGTTCTTTGCCAGTTGGTGTGAAGTAGCATGGTCAGGACTCTTCTGATGGCAAATTATTTTATTACAAGAACCAATTTTTCCCCATGTGATATGTAAACTCACTCCATGCTCTTTCTCCTTAAAATTGATGAAATAATGTTTCAGATAATTATAAGTCATGATACATGACTGGTATAAGAGGCAATAATGGTTCATTCACTATGTTAATTCAGATACAATTGATCTTAAAATAAGATCAATTAAAATTTAAACCCTAGAAGGTTTAAAATATTTTTCCTTCCCAAAGCTAAGTCCCCTGCTCTAACACTCTAAAAACTACATTCTAATTTCTGGTATATGAAATGCTAATTCTTCGTCTCCCCTTGTATCATGAGAGCCAGCTAAGAGGACAGAAGGCAAGAAACAGGGCTACAACAATCCGGTGATGGCCCTTGCCAAAACACCACCCTAAGCTGGGCCGCCATGCTAGCCAACATGTTTGATGGCATTGCCATTGACTTATTTTCTGCCATTGTGTAACTAATATTCCAAATTCCTCTGGCAGGAATAAATAACAGGTTTCTGGGAGGCTGAGACAAGAGGATTGTAGGTTCACAACCAGCCTCTGCAACTTAGTAAGGCCCTCAGCAACTTAGTGAGACCCTGTTTCAAAGTAAAATTAAAATAGGCTGGAGGTATAGCCCAGAGGTAGAATGCCCCTGTGCTTAATCTCCAGTGCAAAAAAAATAAAAAATTACAGGTTTCATTCTAATCCATAGTCCACCAGCATTTAAACTCCTGTGTGCCTCAGAATGACCTGCAGGGCCTGTTGAAACACAGATCTGCAGCCCCACCCCAAAGGTGCTGGCCCTGTGGGGCCTTTGCCTTCTCACAAGTTCCCAGGTGCTGCTGAGGCTTGCTGGGCCGGGTACCACACTTTAAGCACCACTGATCCAGCACATCCTCCCCTCAGATAGAGAGAAGAGGATGGAAGGGGGTTGGAGAAAAAAGAGGAGGAAGGGACCTAAGAAGAAGAAGTTAGACAGTAGGCAGGCCTGGTTACCCTATGGTAGCTGTGATTTCAATGGCTTAAGAAAGTTAAGAATAAAAAAAATTGCAACAACCAATTAATGGATAATTTTCATATGCAGAACTCACTCTACTGATTTGAAAGCAAATAACCCTGGGAGAAAATAAAACTCCAATACAGTATCAGTCATTTACACCTTACTCTGAATGTTTTAAAATCCATATCTATAGATAAGATTGTCATCAGCAAATTGAGATGGTTTTACTTCTTTCTTTCCAATTTGGATGTCTTTTAATCCTTTTTCTTGCCCAATTGCTCTGGCTGGAACTTCCAGTATAATGTTGAGTAGCAGTGAGAAACTGGGTTTCTTGTCTTGTTCCTGCTTAGGGAGAAACCTTCAGTCTTTCACCACTAAGTATGAGCTTAACTGGGGGTGAAATTCTTGTCTGAGAAGGTTCAGAGGGTAAGGAGAACAGAAAGATACAGAGGGGGGGCTGGCCCATAATTTATTCAAATACCTCATTTTACCCCTGGCCAACTTGAGGCCGAGACTTTCAAAGTCAGCTTACTCAGTGGGACTTAAAGTTAACCTGATTACCTGATTCTGGTTTCAGGTAGTGCTTATCTTGCCATAGCTATGGGAGTTTAGGCAAGGTTCTTGGTATTTCTGGACTTCAGTCTCCTTCTCTTATAAAATGAGCTTTCAAGAGGCACTAGGTAAAAAAAAAAAAAAAAAGAGAGGCACTAGGTGATCCATGTAGCATCTTGGGAGTAATGCAGCTCTACAGAGGGCCTGGCCTGACCACAGGAGAGCCAGACATAACTTTAAGCCTGAACAGTGAAAACCTACCAAGACCAGCTCAGCCACAGCTGGCACTGGGCGGCCCTCCCCTCTCTCCAGTGCTCTTTTCTCTCTTTGTACCCCACTCATATCCAGATTACTCAGATTTTACTGCAGATGTCTTGGTCAACATTCTCACTGCTATAATCTAAAATAATTGACCATACAACTTAGAGGAAGGAAGATTTATGTGCTCACAGTGCTTTGGAGATTTCAGCATTCAGTCCATGTCAGGCCGGGTCTGCAGAGCTCAGGGTATGGTGGCAGCAGGAAGCAGAGCGGGAGAGAGCAAGGCTCTCCTCTCACATCATGGAGGTGAGAAGCAAGAGAGCAAACAAGTAAGGGGATTCAAAGAAAAAAGCACAGTCCCTAAGGCCACACCCCCAGGGACTCACCTTCCTACAACCACACCCCACTGGCCTAAGTTACCACCCACTAAATCCATTACAATGGATTTATCCACTGATGAAATTACAACCCTCATGACTTAATTACATCAACTCTGCACATTAATACATGAGCTCTTCAGGGGACATTCTATATCTTACCATAACAGCAGGGAATTGCTCACACTATACTGCAGCCCTTTTAAACCTCAAGTCAGCATTCACTCCGATTTAACAGATGGGAAAACAGAGGTTCAGAGGAGTTTAAGTCACTTAGCCAAGGTCTCATGGCTAATGACTAGTAGAGCTAAGGTTTTCCTTCTGTCCGTTTCATCAGTCCACTTTGCTCCTCTATGTGACTCCCAGTCCAGGGCTTTTCAGTGCACCACACATTTTGAACCCTCGTCTCTGCCACGTGCACCTGGCAATACCTCCGCCTGAGCCTCTGCCCCTTCTGGAACTCTCTCTTTGGTTATGGAACCCTACACCAGAAGGGGATATTTCTTGTCCTGCCTGTCTCGCCCCACCACATCTTTGGCATGAGGAACACATGGTCCTGTAGTTTCCCAACAGGCTGTTTGTGAAAGGTGTGGGCCACAGGATGGAATAAGTCCTGCAATGCATTCCTGTCATGGGAAACTTGAATATTAGTTAAATCACAACAGGAGAGCAGCCATTCAGGAGTAATGAAATCAAACGTTTCTCTTGGTCCAAACATACCTGCAGAAGGAAAACAATTCCAGCTGCTATCCAGTCTGAAGAAATCACTGAATGGTTTGCATTCCAGGCATAGTACCTGGTATACTGTTTCAGGACAGGGATTCTGGTTTGAACAGTAAGCTCTCCTAACTTGGTCTCAGTTAAAAGGCAGCAGCACAGAAGTCCCACCCTCCCTGACCCATCCCCGGGAGGAAGAGCACAGGGGTACTGCCTGAAATGATAGAGCAGCCCAATAGCAGACCCAGGAGGGCCTTGGAAACCTTCCTCTCTAGCCCAACTACCATTGAGGTTGGGGCCACCAAGAAGACCATGACTGCTCAGGGCCACCTTGTTCCCTCTGCCAATATGCAGAAAAGTAGCCAGGCGAGGTGGCACACACCTGTAATCCCAGTACTTGGGAAGCTGAGATAGGAGAATTACAGGTTCGAGGACAGCCTCAAAAAATTTAGTGAGACCCTCAGCAACTTAGTGAGACTCTATTTCAAAACGAAAAATAAAATGGGCCTGGAGGTGTAGCTCAGAGGTATAACACCCCTGGGTTCAATCCCTAGTACCATTGGGGGAAAAAAAAAGCCAAACACAGACTGAGTGGGGATGAGTGCTCATGGAGGATACTAAACATGCTAAGTAAGGGATATGGGTGGCTTGTACTTTGAAATGTTTTGTAAAGAATGTAATCAGTGTAGGAGTGTTGAGACCACCCTATGGATGAGGGGTGCCAGATGAGAAGGGAAGCATAATGATGTCATTTTGAATTATTTTTAAAAGGGACAGTTGTTTTAATTAATGCATTTGTTATAAATAGAAGCCATGAGTAAGAGTGACTTAGGTAATCTTAATACTTACTGTCTCACAGAACAGAAAATAAGAGGTAGGAGGCTGTAAGGCTGGTCTAGCCATGTAACAGTATCTATCTTTAAGATGCTGCTTGGAACCAGGTGTGGTAATGCATGCCTGTACTTGGCAGTACAGTACTTGGGAGGCTGAGACAGAAAGATCATAGGTTTGAGGACAACCTCAGCAACTTAGCAAGACCCTCAGAAGTTTAGTGAGACTCAGTTTCAAAATAAAACAGGGCTGGGGAGTGTGGTTCAGGGATAGAACCTTCCTGGGTTCAATTCCCAGTACCCAGAACCACACACACACAAAAAAAGAAAAGCCCAAAACAAAGAAGAAAAAAACAACCCAGCTTTGGCTGAGGATGTAACTCAGTGGTACCTAGTATGCACAAGGCCTTGAGTTCAATCCCTAGCAACACACACACACACACACCCCACATTTGTTTTTCTTTTTATCTCTTCTATTATCAGTATCTCAGCTTTTTAATTCTTCTTCATGCTTATTGACTCATGGTCACCCAATAGCTGCCACTGTTCCAAGGATTGTGTCCTCACACAACTGTTTGGATCATACAGAGAGTATGCTGGGCAGAGGTTTTCTTTTCACAAGCCTCACCCTTCTACTTTAGAAGGGAGGAGAAAATATTCCTTCACAAAAAACCAACAAGCTTTCCTTTGTTCCATCAGCCAGGAAGGGGGCATTCCTTATCCTACCTATCCATTTGACCACTTCTAGCTGCAAGGGAGTCTGGAAAAGTAAGTATGTGGCTTTCCCAACTTGTATAATTGGAAATAGGCAAGGGTTGGGAAGTTTAGAGTAGACAACTAAGAGTATTTGCTACAGAGGTAAATAAAAATATGGATAAAAATAAAAATAATTTCCCTAAGACAAGAGAAAAGATTTTAGAATGTATCTACAGTTTTAGTAAAAGGAAAGTCTGTATTATAAATAAATATAGCAGCTCACATACTTCTTCATACAGTTAAAAATAAATAAATCAGGGCAGCTTTGAAATTCTGCCTTCTTCTGACCAAATTTACCCAGGAAAAAGCCATGGATATGTTTAAAATTGTGTATGTTTACGGACATACATGTGTATAAGTGTCTGTATGAATGTCCATTACAGGTGTTTACAATAGCCACAGGTGGAACAAACCAAGCACTCCTACTACCTTGTCCTGCTCTTCCAGGCACCAAGGTCAGTTAGGACAATGGCCTGGGAGGAGAATGGACCTTTCTGCTTTGTGCTGCCACCACAGGGGCCAGATCTCCCGAAAACACCCTTTGTAGTGCTGCCCTCGAGCTCATTCTATCTGGGAGGGTTTGCACAATGGCCTCCATGCTACATTCAGAATCTCTGTACCATCCATCACTTGCGGCAAACCTCTGTCTCCTTCTTTCCCCAGGGCCGATGCTCTTCCAGGAGACCCTATGCAAACAAACTCCAGGTGAGCCACCATAGCCCTGTACTCCACATACCCGGCTCTCCCCAATCCCAGCAGGTAGAACTCTCTATGGCAAATGATAACCTGGCAGAGTTCTACCTGCTGCAAGGAAGGGGCTTGAAAGATGGAGGAGCAGTGAGCCTGGCCCTGCAAGCTCTCAATCAGTTGAGGACACACAGGTGAGATCTCCTGGGACCAAGGATTCTTCTTAGACCTGCTAAAGCTATGTACCTCTGCTACTTGTAGTGTTCTACAGTGTGAATTATTCATTATTGGGGCTTGAGATTTGTCAACCTTAAAAGGAAATGTTCATGATAGCAGTAACAAAGGATGTTAAACCTGCCCAAATAATTAAGATGAACTGAATTTTACTTGCTCCTAATCCCCATAGGCAGAGTAAAGCTATCTAATTTGATAAGAAAACACAAGAATATATATATATATTTACCAGCCAACTAAAATGCTAGATCCTAAGACCACCTAGAAATATTTGCTCAAAATTTGCATGGCCAGTCTGCAAAATGGAAATGAAAGGCTAGACGAAGACATTGCTAAAGGTAAGACGACAGGAAGCTAATAGCTCAGCTTTAGAGGAACCATTGGTTTTAAGGTCCTTTGAAGGTAATGGGGATATTCAGCATAGAGTTGGAATTTTAGTGCTAGAGAGAAGCTCTGAGATAATAGCTTTGCTTATTGATGCTTACTATGTGTTGGGTGCTATTTTAACTGTTCTGAATACTTATAACAGAGGAGAAGTCCATACTATTGTCCTTCCCAGTTTACAGATAATGAACTCGACGCACAAGGAAGGCAGAGAACTTGCCAAAGTCACCAGCCAGTAGGAGGCAGAGCCGGGACAGCTGTAAGGCCTGCCCTCTCCCTACGCAGCACCCACATTAGAGATACTTACTGTGGATTGCAAGTGAATCGCCTAGATCATGATAGATTTATGTTTCTCAAGATGATAGATCATTTAATGATCCCCTCCCTCCAGCTTCCAGGAAACCAGCTCCCCAGGGCTTAATTGTAAACATACCACCATCCTGCCCTGCCTCACACTTAGATGGATGGCCTTCAGTTATCCAGGGTCAAAGGAACTTTGACCCAGAGCATATGATCCTTTCTGATACCACAGACAAGAGCTAGAATGTCCCCGTGCATCCCCAGCTTGTCTCAGAAGGTGCCAGAGGGTAGTCACCCATCTTTTCTACCATTTCTGACCCTTCCTTCTCCATCCAACTGATGAATCAGCAAATCCCAAGGTCACCTGTGACCTTGTAACTAGGCCAGGGCTCCAGACCCCTCCAGAGACGCATGGCTTTGTCAGTTGTTCCACAACTGCTTGGGATTTGTTTGCAGACAGACATCCTTCCTCTTTCAGTTGGTAACACAACATAAGGTTTCCCGGTACCACCTAGCCATTCATCTCTGTACAGCCGGGGGCTCAAATTCCCCAGGGACTCCTGCTGTAGTCAGCTGTCCGAAAAGGCCAGGGCTGAGCACGCAGGTCTTCCTTGTGTCTACAGGGCTGGCTCCTCTGGAAACAGAATCTTTCTTCTTCCAAATTTTCCTCTTTGGTTCTTGCCATGAAGCAGCTGCTAAGCTGAGAAGCCGGTGGCTCAAGAGCTCCACCGTGAGGCCATCAGGAGACGAGGCCTCTGGCAAGACATCATCATCTGACAGAGCAGGTGCCACCGGAGGGAGCCCCAGGTGGGAGATGGGACAGCCAGGACTCAGCTCTGGCTTGTCTGGAGAGGACAAGCACTTTGGCACAGTGTCTGCATCTCTGTCTCCCTGCTCTTTGCTTTCCCCAGCCCCAGGGAAGGCCAGAGGTCACAGCAGCCTCCCCTGGCTGACTTTCTCCTGGCTCCACGCCAGGTATATGGGAACGGGGTGACTCTGAGCTCTATGTTGGGAGCAGCTGGCAAGATGCTAAAACTATTCTTCCCTTTCAGAGAATTAGATGGAATTAGCTTTGCTAAATTTGCCCCACTGACCAACGGCCTGTCAGCTGCTAGCAGGACCCAGCAGTGTGGCGCTCACCTCCATGGCCTCTTTCCTGAGTGTGACCTGCTTCTGCAGCTGCCGGCTCTCAAGCTCCCTCTCCAGGGTTACAGCCCTTCCCAGTGGCTCTTGACTGGGGGGGTTCTGGAGAAGCAGGAGCTTTGGTGTTGGTCAGAACAGGCACAGAAATTCTGACTCTATTGGGGTCACTTTAAAGCAAGGAGATGCACTCTGGAACTCTCTTTGAAAATGAGAGTCATATTTTATTTACTTTATTATGTGTCTACCCTGCTATGAGGGCAGACATCATGTCTATCTTATTCACAGTTTTATGTCTAGCACCTGGCACTTAGGAGACCCTCGGTAAACATTTGTGGAGTGAAGGAAGAAAAATACCTTCCCCAAAGGACTGTTAGGAGATCAGATGGGATGGCATATGTGAAGCATGTGGGTCATGTGTGCTCTGTAAATAACGGTCGCTAGTTCCTTGATTCTTCTGATGACATGACAGCAGGCTCCATGATGAGACTCATTAATGACTGTCACCCATTCATTCATCAAAATAACATCTGCTAGGTGTCACGCAGGACAATACCAATGTATTTTGCTGTTGTTTTGCAGTGCTGGGGAGTGAACCCAGGTCTCACGTTTGCTAGGCCAAGAACTCTAACATGGAGCTACGCCCACAGCCCAGGACAATTCAAGTAAAGAGCACAGTTCCTACCCTAATATTGCCTAACCACAATTTCAGTACATCCTGTGCCAACACGGTCATAAGTATAGAGAGTTATGAGCACACAGGGACTAACCAGTAAAGAAGACAGGAGCATGATGGTGCATGCCTATAATCCTAGTACGTGGGAGTCTGAGAAAGGAAGATCACAGGTTCAAGGACAGCCTCAGCAAGTAGTGAGACTTAACAAACTTGTGAGACTTTGTTTCAAAATAAAATTAAAAATAAGGCTAGTGAGTATAGGTCAGAGGTAGAATGCTTCTGGATTCACAGAAAAAGAAAGAGGAGAAGAGGGGGAAGGAGATGATGAAGACAGGAGCAAATAAAAGTCTAGGAGGGGAAAAGACATTTTATGTTGTATACTCTTGTGCCATTGATGAAGCTGAGTCCCTGCAGATGAGGAGATGATGAGTTTTATCACACACAGACCAGGTGTACTAGTCTGTTGGTTCGAGATGAAAGGCTGGGTGTAGCTGGCTGTTGCCTTCAGCTGGCCGGACTCTGTCTCTCAGAGAATCATGTAAAGGGCAGTGTGAGTCCTCTGAGATTTCAGGCTCCAAACTAACAGACGGCAGGCACGCAAGGCGAGTGCTTCCTTGTGCTCTGGAGTCTACACAGCCAAAGCCAGTGCATCTTTGTTGGCCACTTTATGACCCTCAGTTCTGGGCAGGACTTCTCCAGAAACTCCTCCACATTCCTTAGGCAGCTCGTAACATCTTAGACAGGAGACCGCATAATGAGGTCTAAGGTTTCCAAAATTTGTCGTATGAAACCACTGTAAGAGCCAGGCGTGGTGGCGCACGCTTGTAATCCCAGCATTCGGGAGGCTGAGACCAGAGGATCCGGGTTCGCGGCCAGCCTCAGCTACCTCGTGAGGCACTCCGCAACTTAGTGAGACCCGGTTTCAAAATAAAGAATAAAAAATAGGGCTGGGGGTATAGCTCAGAGGTAGAACGCCCCTGAGTTCAATCCCCAGTACCGCAAAAAAAAAAAAAAAAGAAACCACTGTAAGGATATGCCATTCTGAGTTCCATCTGTACCTGTACTGCTGTACCTAATACCACAGATGATGCTCAAATGACTCCCAGCAAGCCGTGGGGCAGGACCTCAACAGAGAGAGGAAACTCTAAATTGGCACCTGCCAGTGGCATGTGTTAGAGGGCAAACAGACCAAGGGGAGTATATCCCCCCAGAAATCTTCTTGAGTGCCACCAGTGGTAGGAATAGAAATTTGGGTGCAGTCAGTGAACAGATTTGGAGCCTTTACACCTTAACCAGACATTTTCTGGTTGTGTGGCCTTAGACAAGGAACTTAACTTCTCTGAGCCCCAGATCTCTTATCTATAATATTATGACTGCATGACCAGGCATGGTGGCACATATCTGTAATCCTAGTACTCAGGAGGCTGAGACAGGAGGATTGGGGGTTCAAGGACATAATATATATTATGACAGCAATTTCTCATAAAATTAGTGAACTAATGAAATGATTTCAATGACATAATTATAAATTCACTTTGTAAACAACGTGCACAGATACTGATTTTATTGAGAATTAAATTTTAAAGATTCAGTAAAGCATACATTTTTACGTACAGAACTTGGACATTATCATTCATGATGAAGGAATATCATCGTGTCTTGGCATTTTCACAGCTATAATCTAAAAGACTGATCATGTAACTTAGAAGAAGGAAGATTTATTTCCTCATGGTTTTTCCTTGGAGGTTTTGGGGTTCAGTCCATGTGAGGCTAGAGATGGCAGATCTCAGGGCATGACAGTGGGAAGTGGGGAGAGAGACAGCTCAAGTCTTCACTCGTCACATCATGGAGGCCAGAAGCAAGAGAAAGTAAGGGGACGAGGAGCCATATACAATCCCTCAGGCTGCAGCCCCAGGGGCCCACTTTCCAGTCACACTCGACCAGCCCAGGCCACCACCCAGATAAATCCATTACAGTGGATTTATATCCACCGCTGAGATTACAACCTTGCCCCTCTTTCAACATCATCACCCCATTCCCATGGGGGTGAGGGAGGCATTCTATTTTCAAACCATTACATGCAAACACAGTCAATGCCTTGACCAGTACTAGGACAACCAAGTAAGCACCCGGAGAATGCTTCTTGCCCTTTGTGCCTATGTTTAAACAAAGTCACCCGGAAGTGAACAGAGAACAGGAGATGCGGTGGTGAGAGCTGGCGCAGGACACAGAAAGCCCAGGTGCACCATGAGCTCTCTGTTGCCATTAATGAATTCCCTAGAAAGGTCGTGGGAGACCTGCACAGCTGCTTTTCTGTGGCAGGACAGTGGTTCTTGGCTTCCTTTCCTATGACACTTCAACTCAGCTAGTTTTTGTTGTTGTTTAGTTTTGTTTTTTTCTCTTTTTGTTTATTTTAGGTTGTTTTGTTATTATTGTTGTTTGTTTGTTTTTGGTATTGGAGATTGAACCCAGAGGCATTCCACTTCCAAACTACACCCTCAGCCCTTTTATTTTTTGTTTTAAACAGGGCCTCGCTAGGTTGCTGAGTCTAAATTGCTCAGGCTGGTCCCGAACCTGTGATCCTCCTGTCTCGGCCTCCTAAATCCAGGGATTACAGGTATGCCATCACACTCAGCTCTCAACTCAGCCAGTGTTAACAAGTCAGCACCAGCTACCATCACCTCACCATCATTCCTACCACGCTCCTCATGGCCTGATTCCTGACCCAGCCTCACTGTCCTCCCCACGAGATTCTTTCCCTGAGCCTCTGGTGACCCCTGCTCCACAATCCATCCACTCCCGCATCCCTCTGCTGCCTCTGTTGCTTGAAACCTTATTCCTGCGTCATCCTCTCAAAGGAAGCTTTTATTTTCTCATATCCCCACGGACCTCTCTTGAGTCCATGAGGGAAAGTAGGGCTGGGGTTTTCTTTGATCCTCATCATCACCTCCAGACCATGAATACCCCATTGTTTTGTAACAATTCTGCTTTTTTGAGACTCAAAGCACAGCTATAAGCCCCCTCTCATTGAAGGCCTAAGCTTCCAGCTCTCAGGGTTACCCAAGTGCAAAACCCTAGGCTAGCAGCCCCTGGACAGCCCCCTCCTCACTGACGAACTTGCCCTCTGGGCCTCAGCCACCTTCTCCCACACTTGTCACACCCCAGATTTGTTCTCCATCTGAATTTACTACTGGTAGCATCCCAGTGTGGTAGCAATCTCCTCCCTTCTAGATGGTTCCTTCAGCTTTCCCCTACCACAGCCCTTAGACCTGGCAGGACCCCGTCCTCTCATTCGCCTACTCCCAACCTGTGAACCTCGCTTGTCTCTGTTCCAGCTGAGATCTCACAATCCGTCATGTTACTAGTAGTGGAACACTCTTCAGTACCCTGAACTCTGCTTCTCCTCTGCATTTTACTGCACACAAAAACGCAACAATTCAGTATTTCTACATTTGTATATCAGCAGCCAAATGCCATTAGACCATTAAAAAAAAAAAAAAGGCAAACTGTATCTACCATGATTTCTATCTTCCACAATTGTTTCTCACACCTTTTCCCCTTTCTGTCCCAATGATGTGGACTCCCCAAGGATTGTGTTTCACAGATGAAATGCTTATGATGTCATTCTACCCAACGGCAGATACACCCATCACCATCCACCCACCTTCTCTAGTTTCCCTTCTGGTACAGCATTGGAAGGTCCTTCCTGAGAGCCTGCCCTCCACCTGAGCATGCTTTTCATCCTCTCACCTTCTCAGGATACTCACATCACCTTCATACATCCCTGTCGGTCTTTGCCAAGTCTGTATCTTGATGAGTCTAATTTATCTTAAAGGATTTTCCCAGTCCAACTCTTATTTTAAGGGCTTAGAATCAGCTTAATTTTCTATCCTCAAAAGATACTGAATTTCTGGATCTCTCAATTCCCTTTTGGCTTTCTTTACAAACCAGCCAATTATTTCCTGAACTCATCTTTCTCTTTTGATATTTTGACAGAAGCACCAATAATGTATGACAAATGTCACAAAGAGTGCTGGTGTTGACTTGTCTTCTACATATCCCCAGACCCAACTCTCCTTTGCTCCAGGAGACTGGCCCATAGGGAGTGCATCATCAGGCTCCCTTGCCCTCTTGTTCCTAGTTGATCTTGCCTAATGGGGAGCCCGGGAAGGAGGCAGGAGGCAAGGGAGTCCCTGGCTCCTTCTCGCCAAGGTTGTCTTGGGCTTGCTGCCTCCATCTAACTGAGTCACCTCTTATCAAGGCTACTCTCTTGCCACAACGCTCTGCCTCTGGATTCTGCAATCACTCCCTCAGCGAACTGTGAGTGCAGCAATGGTGACAGCCTTATAGTTGGTAGCCACATGCCCCGTGCTGTCGCCTGTCATTTCCTGTCAACAGTAAATTGTCCTTTCATCAAACCCTCCCTGAATTATTCTGACTTGAGTTGCCATCTCTTTCTTGCTGGGCCTCTGACACACACAGGAACACCCTGATTCTTCCCAATAACTTTTTTTTTCTTCCAGGGACCCATTCTTTTTTTAACAATGGACCTTTTTTTTCTCTTTTTTCCTTTTTCAGCACAGATTTTTTTAATGCATTTCTTGAGTACAACAGGGTTACATAGACATTTATGACATATCAATCATCACAAATCGCACCACTTCTTCATTTTACACGTATAGCCCACATTCTTAACATAGCTTGGTAAAGCAAACTTTCCAGAGTCATAAAACCATACTCCTTTAGGGTCATATATTTACTTTCTAAGAAGTAGGGGGATCTTTCATCTACGCATCCTAGGAGCAATCTCCAGACTTCAAGATGCCAATGTAGCCATAGCAGAAGAGTCAATATAATTACTCATATATGCAGATAGCAACTGCCAGGAGGGAAAGGGCCCAGCTGGCCTCCGACAACTCCCCCAATTTTATTTTAAAATGCACGAAGGACTGTGCCTGTCTTAGGTCGTTTCCTACCAGGTGCTTAATCTTACCCGTCATGGGGTCTCGATGAGTCATTCAATGAGCCCTGTCTTAGGTTGATATTGCCCTGAGAAAATCGAACCCGTCATTGACTACGAGGCCCTGTGCGAGGCAATGCTTGCAGTTTTATTCCACGTAAATCTGGTTGTATACTAACATAGGCATTGATCACAAGGCGTACAACGAGTGGTAGAATGCATAAGCCTAGAATGACTATTGCTGTTGCTACAATAACTCCTCCCAGCAAGGAGGTAAACGAGGGTCAGGTAGTGACCGAGGCTTGAAGCCGATCTACAAATGTCTTAGCTGTTTCTGCCACATTAATAGAAATGGGCTCCGCATTATGTAGATCAAAAATCTCCTGGTGTAACTTTAACAAATCTTTTTTTTTTTTTCATCTTTCCCTTATTTGGTGCATTGTAATCACACATCTTTGTTAGGTACAAGCTAGTATAGGTAAAGACATCCATGCACACATTTCTCATTTAACCCTTCCCCAATTACCACCCCACTCCCTCCTTCTCCCTCCTTCTCAAGGTCAGTTTAGTGATTGACTTAGATGTGTTCATGAAGATACATCATGCTCATTAGGGTGTCCCCCTTCCCCCCATCACCTTCCATTAAGTCAAATTCTTTGTTCCCCTAAGGATTCTCTTTCTTCATCTGGAGTCCCTCTTATGTCCCATTTTCTCCCTAGCTTCCACATATTAGGGAGAGCATTCGATTTTTAACTTTTTGTGACTGACTAAGCTCACTTAACATAATGTTTTCCAGTTCCTTCCATTTCCTTGCAAATAACATGATTTTGTTCTTCTTTATGGATGAGTAAAATTCCATTGTGTACATATCCCATAGTTTTGTAATCCATTCATCTGTTGATGGACATCTTGGATGGTTCCATAGTTTGGCAATTGTAAATTGTGCAGCTATAAACATAGATACACATGCGTTGGTATGATATTTTGGTTTCCATTCTTTTGGGTAGATACTCAGGAGAGGTATTGCTGGATCATATGGTAGGTTCGTTCCCATTCGTCTGAGGATCCCCCATATTGTTTTCCAAAGTGGTTGCACTAATTTGCAATCCCACCAACAATGTATTAGGGTTCCCGGTTCCCACTTCTCCACACCCTCGCCAGCATTTGTTGTTGTTTGGGTCCTTGATGGTTGCCATTCTGATTGGAGTTAGGTGAAATCTCAAGGTAGTTTTCATTTGCATCTCTCTGATTGCTAATAATGTTGATGATGTTGAACATTTCCTCATACATTTATTAGCCATTTATATTTCTTCATTTGTGAAGTGTCTATTTAGATCCTTTTCTCATTTTTTGATTGGGTTATTTGTTTTCTTAGCTGTGAGTTTCTTGAGTTCTCTATATATCCTAGATATTAGTCCTCTATCAGAAGAGTAGCTGGCAAAAATTTTCTCCCACTCTGTGGGCTCTCTGTTGAAGTTCTTGATAGTTTCCTTTGCTGCACAGAAGCCCTTAAGTTCAATGCAATCCCATGTACTGATCTTCCTTTGAGTTGCTTGTGCTTTGGAGGTCTTGTTGAGAAAATTTTTACCTGTGCCTATGTGTTGAAGTGTTGGGCCTATGCCCTCTTCAAGTAGCTGCAAGGTCTCTGGCCTAACTTCCAGGTCTTTGATCCACCTGGAGTTGACTCTTGTGCAGGGTGAGAAAGTGGGGTTTATTTCCATTTTCCTGCATATGGTTAACCAGTTTTGCCAACACCATTTGTTAAAGAGGCTATCTTTTTCCCAGTGTATGTTTTTGGCTCCTTTGTCAAAAATTAGTTGACTGTAAGCATGTGGGTCTGTTTTTGCTCCATTGGTCTGTGTGTCTGTTTTTGTGCCAATACCATGCTGTTTTTATTACTGTGGCTTTGTAGTAAAGTTTGAAGTCAGGTATTGTGATACCTCCTGCATGGTTCTTGTTGCTAAGAACTACTTTGGCTATCCTGGGCTTTTTGTAGTTCCAAATGAATTTAAGGACTGATTTTTCTATGAAGATCTTGGTCTGTGAAGAGTGACCTTGGTAATTTCATGGGATTGCATTGAATTTGTAGATTACTTTTGGGAGGATGGCCATTTTGATGATATTTATTCTGCCTATCCAAGAGCATGGTAGATTTTTCTATATTCTATGGTCTTCGTTGATTTCTTTTTTCAGCTTTTTGTTCTTTTCTTTATAGAGGTCCTTTACCTCTTTGGTTAGGTTTATCCCTAAGTATTTTATTTTTGGGGGTGCTATTGTGAGTGGAATTGTTTTCTGGATATCTTTTTCAGTGGTTTTATGGTTGGCATACAGGAAAGCTTCTGATTTTTTAAGATTGATTTTGTATCCAGACACTTTGCTGAATTTGTTGATCAGTTCTATAAGTTTTTTTGGCTGACTTTGTTGGGTCTTCTAAGTATAGTATCATGTCATCTGCAAAGAGGGATAGTTTTAGTTCTTCTTTCCCTATTTTTATCCGTTTGATTTCCTTTTCTTGCCTTATTGCTCTGACTAGAGTCTCAAGTACTATGTTGAACAGAAGAGGTGATAATGGACATCCTTGTCTTGTTCCTGTTTTTAGTGGGAAATCTTGCAGTTTTTCTCCATTTAATATGATATTGGCTGTAGGTCTATTGTATATTGCCTCTATGATTTTGAGGTATGTTCCTTCTATTCCAATTCTCTGCAGTGCTTTTAGCATGAATGGGTGTTGGATCTTGTCAAATGCTTTTTCAGCATCAATTGAGATGATCATGTGATTTTTGTCTTTGAGTCTGTTTATGTGGTGTATTACATGGATTGTTTTTTGTATGCTGAACCAGCCTTACATCCCTGAGATGAACTCGAATTGCTCATGGTGTATAATTTTCTTGATGTGGTTTTGAATGCACATTGCTAGTATTTTGTTTAGCAGTTTTGCATCTAGGTTCATCGGTGATATAGGCCTATAATTTTCTTTTTTTGAGCTGTCTTTATTTGGCTTTGATATTAATGTGATGTTGGCTTCAAAGAAAGTATTTGTGAGGGTCCTGTTTCTTTCTATTTCACGAAGTAGTGTGAGGAGTATTGGGATTAGTTCTTTCATAAATGTTTTATAAAATTGACTTGGGAAACCATCTGGCCCTGGGCTTTTGTTTGATGGTAAACTTTTTATTGCTGTTTCTATTTCTTTGATTTTTATTGGTTGATTTAAGTTTTCTATATCTTCTTGACTCAGTTTAGGAGGGATGTATGTATCTAAAAAATTGTCAATTTCTTCTAGATTTTCCATTTTGTTGGAGTATAGTTTTTCAAAATAGTTTCTGACTGTCCTCTGTATTTCCATACTGTCAGTGGTAATATCATTTTTTTCATCTCTTATTTTGGTAATTTGGGTTGATTCTCTCTTTCTTTTGGTTAGGTTGGCCAATGGTTTATCTATCTTGTTTATTTTTTCTAGAAACCAGCTTTTGGTTTTGTTGATTTTCTGTATTGTTTTTTTTATTCTCTATTTCATTAATTTCTGCTCTGAATTTCATGATTTCCTGTCTTCTACTGGCTTTGGGGTTGGACTTCTTGTTTTTCAAGAGCTTTGAGCTGTGTCATTAGGTTATTTATTTGGTGAGTTTCTGTTCTTCTTATATGGGCACTCAGTGCTACAAATTTTCCTCTTAGTACTGCCTTTAAGGTGTCCCAGAGGTTTTGATATGTTGTGTCTCTGTTTACATTGGTTTCTAGGAATGTTTTAATTTCTCCCCTTACCTCTTCTATGACCCATTCCTCGTTCAGCAATGTGGTGTTCAGTCTCCATGTGTTTACATGTTTACTCTGGGTCTTCTTAGAGTTGATTTCTAGTTTCACTCCATTGTGGTCTGAAAAGAGGCAGGGAATTATGTTACATTTTTTTAATTTGCCAGTGCTCTCTTTGTGGCCCAGAATGTGGTCTATTTTGGAGAAGGTTCCATGTGCAGCTGAGAAAAATGTGAATTCAGCTGTAGTTGGGTGAAATATTCTGTATGTGTCTAACAGGTCCATTTGGCTTATGGTATTATTTAGGTCCGAAGCATCTTTACTGACCTTTTTTTTTAAAGAAGATCGATCTAGTGATGTAAGAGGAGTATTGAAGTCTCCTAGTATTAGTATATTGGGATCTATGTGTGATTATATATCATGCAGAGTTTGTTTTATGAAAGTGGCTGCACCTATGTTTGGGGCATAGATGTTGATAATTGTTATTTCCTCTTGCTGGATTGTTCCTTTTACTAGTAAAAGGTGACCTGCTTTGTCTCCTTTGATGAGTTTAGGCTTGAAATCTAATTTATCTGATATCATAGTTGCTACTCCTGCTTGTCTTCGAGTTCCATTGGCATGGATTACCTTACTCCAGCCCTTCACCTTTAGTTTGTGAGAATCTTTGTTTGTAAGGTGTGTTTCTTGCAGGCAGCATATAGATGGATTCTGGGTTTTGATCCATTCTGCCATCTTGTGCCTTTTTATTGGAGAGTTGAGACCATTTATATTCAGTGTGATTATTGAGAGATGATTTTTAATTCCTAACATTTTGAGTTTTGACTTCTCTTTGCGGTAGTGTTTGTTCTTCTTTGCTTAGTTGTTTGCTTCCTGGAAACTATTGTTTCTTTGGTTCTGACATTTACTATTATCTCTTCTTTGTAATTAATCTCTTTGAGTATTTTCTCTAGTGCTGGTTTGGAAGACATAAATGCTTTCAGTTTCTGTTTGTCATGGAAGGTTTTTATATCCCCGTCAATTTTGAGAGAGAGTTTTGCTGGGTAGGAGAATCTTGGCTGCAAGTTATTTTCTTTCAGAGTTTGGAATATGTTACTCCAGCCCCTCCTGGCTTTCATGACTTGGT
>PVLC010001750.1:35022-103562 GCA_004027655.1 Graphiurus murinus | reverse complement strand
AGCTTCTACATTAGTCATCTTGATTATTATGTGGCATGGTGAATCTCTTCTTTGGTATTGTCTAAAGGGGGTTCTATATGTTTTCTCCACCTGTGTGTCAACTTCTCTTTCTATGTTTGGAAAATTCTCTGATATTACTCCTTTGAAAAGGTTGTTTATTCCATTAGTTTCAACTTCTAATCCCTCTTCTATGCCTATTATTCTTAGGTTAGCTCTTTTAAAATTGGCCCAGATCTCATTGATGTTGGATTCATACTGTCTATTTTTTTTTCTAGATTATGTATAATGGATTCATTTTTGGAATGGTCATATTCTAGGAGTGATATTCTGTTTTCCATGTGGTCTAATCTATTGTTTATAGTTTGTATTGATGCTTTCACTTTTATCATTGCATCTTTCACATCCTTCACTTCCCTCAAGGCTTCTCTATGATTCCTGCTCAGGGTGCCAGATTCTTTGTTTACTTGTTCCTTTATTTCTTTCTAGCTCTCTCTGCATTCTTTCTGGAAGTTTTGTAATGTTTCTATTATTGAAGATCTGAATTGTTCTTCTGGTAAGCTCTGCCATTCAGTGTCATTGAGTTCTGTTATTGTGGGATTGTGTTGATTCATTGTTTCTTTGGTATTTCTCCTTCCCATGGTTTCCCTATTCTTAAATTTATAACTTTGCTGCTCTTGCACGCTTTCTCTGAATTTATAGGTTTCTTATTTTTATTTTCTCTCTGTGAGTGGTATCTTGTACTGAGTTGCAATTACTCTGGTGCTTCTTCTGCCTGCTCTATTGGTGTCTTTGGTGGTTTCAGGTGTTGACTTCTAAAGTCTAGCAAAAGCTAACAAAGCAACCAATCCTCCAAACAAACATACATGAAGCAATGCAAAGTGAAAACAGAGTAAAAATGAAACAAAACAAAACAAAAACACCAGCAAGAAACAAAATAAAAATCCCTGCAAGTTTGTAAGAGCAGACCTGATTTGGCCTCTGCAGATCTTTTGGGCAGATCCCTGCTGCTGTGGGCGGCAGACAGAATGGCGGCTGCTACTGCTGCGCATGCGCCGGCTCCCCTGTTCTCCCTGGTATGCTCTCTGGGTTCTGACCAACTGCCCCTGTTGCTTTACTCACTTTTCAGCTGCTTTGCTTCTCTTTCCTTCCATCAAGAAGCTGCTCCTGTGGCAGTTTTGGTTCAAGTTCTGGAGTGCAGCTGTCTCTGCTTCGGTTCTGTGGGGAGAGGTGAGCTAGGATGGCCCCGCACAGGCTTAAGCTGGTCGTACCACGTGTTCTGGTCTCTGTCGAAGGTGCCTCAATATGCCGCCTGGCTAGGATGAGGAGTGCAGGAGTTGCTCACTCCCCCTCTGGTCAGTGGGGATGCAGAAGGTCATTATATATTTGTCAGTAGACCCCATGCCGGGGGCCGGGTCAATGGCAGCTGCCACTCAGTGGCGTGGCGCCGTGGCCGTGGAGACGGGCTTCTTTGCTCTCCCTGGTAGGCCTTCCAGATTCTGATCAGCTGTATTTCAGTTTTTATAGCGTTTTTCACCTTTTTGTTGCTTTTTTTCTTCTGTCAAAAAGCTGCTTCTATGGCTGATTTGAATCGAGTTCACAGCGCCTCTTGAGACGTGTCTTACTCCAACGCCATCTACCCAGAAGTTCAACTATGGACCTTTTGGAAGCAACTCAAGAAACTTAACTTGAGGCAGAAATGAAAAGATGCCAAGAATAAGAACATAGTTCACCCCAGGGGAGTTTAGAACTCAGACTCTGTTTACCGTTGTCCTTAGAATTAAAGTGATACCTCTTCCTAGGTCCCACACCTAACCCCGTGCTTTGACAGATGGAGTACGTACTAGTACATGGGGGGAGTGGGAGCAGCACTCTCTAGAATTAAGCAGCTATCATCCCAGATACTGGCAAGTCACTGTTTATAAAGACTTCACAGAGCAGAAATCATAGAAATATGTATCTTGAATTCTACTGCCACCTTCTTAGGTTCTAGATTTGGGGTTCCTATATTTTCAAATTTTTCTGCTGATTGATTTTTCTAAACATATCTGTGTGCAGTGTCCACAAAGAAAAAGACAGGAAAGTCACCTGTTTGGGTAATAGGGATAAAGGCAGAGAGGAGTGAAGTGTGAAAAAGCAATAGTAGAGTTGGGCATGGTGGCACATGCTTGTAATCCCAGTACTTGTGAGGCTGAGAATGCAGAATATGAGTCTATGGTCAGCCTCAGCTACTTAGTGAGGCCCTCCACAACTTAGTGAGACCCTGTTTCAAAATAAAGAATAAAAAATAGGACTCGGGGTGTAGCTCGGAGGTAGAATGCCCCTGGGTTCAATCTCCAGTCACACACACACACACACAAACAAAAGCAATAGTAGAGAATGGAGATCATGTGTACCAAGGAACTGTAGTAAAATTGCCAGTGCTGAGGTAGGTAATCGTGGATTCAGAGATAATCCAATTTGCCTTGTTATATCACTTTTTTTCTCTATTAGCATTTGGCTGTGTGGGTGGAAATATGAAAAACTGGATTGTTGCATTGGAAACAGGGTTAGGGATTTTCCTTAAGTTTTCTACATACAATAAAATGCAGAGAAGGAACAGATTTAGGGCATTGATAAGACTGCTACTACCAGTAACGATGGATTGTGGGATCTCAGCTAGATATGAAGAGAGGCTGATGGACTGGGAAAAAGTAAATGAGTGAGAAAACAAGGGGTCCTGATTAGGTCTAGGAACTATGGTGGGCAGAACAGTTGAACAATATGTATTTGCATACACAAATAGAAGATATATACATTCCTTCATTAGGGTAGTCCTTGCACTCATAAAGAAACATTTTTTACTTTGAAAAAGTCTCACTGTGTTACCCAAGCTGGTCTCAAACTCCCAGACTGAAGCCATCCTTCTATCTCAGCCTCCTGAGTAACTGGGATTACAGGCCCACACCACCACACCCAACTAAAGAAACATTCTTATTCAAAAAGAACATACACAGAATGATATGGTCATGATAACAGTTTATTTCAATATACTAAACCCAAAATTAAAAAAAAAAAAACCTGAATTCTGTACATGCAGGGTTAGCTTGACTGACCATAAGTTATTTAGAAAAAAAGATGTACATATATCACATCTAATCAAGCTTACTATACATAGAGTAAGTGCTACATAATTTTTCTGAATAACCAGACATTTGAAAAAATAAAAACATAATTGTAAAACAGAATTAACTACATAAGAATATTGTAAATTTACTTAATTGTACAAAAGAATCATTCTCCAGTCTTCTTTTTTTTTAACATACACTTTAACAGAATTAATCCCCAGACTTGAAGGATTAAATCCTTTTTCCCTAAGGCTTCAAGAGCATCAGATTATCCTTCAAACCTATAGCTGTTTACAAAGGAACAGACATTTAAAGGGAAATGGTGAGAAACAAAGACAGAGGTTCCATTTGTGTGTCACTCATCCAGAGTCTCCTGGGGAAGAGTTCCTGAGTTGGCCACCAATTGTCTTGGTTCAAAAACATGGTACCTGATTATAGGACTAATTTGGCTTTCATGCAGCTCATCAGTAGCTTTATCATTAAAAATCCTTGCATGACATTTAGCTCTTTCCTTACACTACACAAAGGACACCTGAGACTTCTATGATGGTGATATTAGCATATTTAAATATTAAAATGAATATTAAATAATTTATTTATTTATTTATTTATTTATTTATTTATTTATTTTTTATGGCACTGGGGATTGAACTCAGGGGCATTCTACCTCCGAGCTACACCCCCAGCCCTATTTTTTATTCTTTATTTTGAAACCGAGTCTCACTAAGTTGCGGAATGCCTCACTAGGTAGCTGAGGCTGGCCGCGAACCCAGATCCTCCGGTCTCAGCCTCCCGAATGCTGGGATTACAAGCGTGCACCACCACGCCCGGCTTTATTTTTTAAATATACAAACTGCAGCATTTTTAGTAATAATTTTTTCCATGCACAAATGTAAAAAAGTGGCAAAAGCAGAATTTTTATATTCCAAATGAAACAATTGTAGAAATTTCATATTATAAGATATGACTGAGGTAAGCTTATAAGAATAATTGCTTATTATTATATATAACTGAACAGCAAAATCCAGCCCTTTCTGCAAGCACTGGATCAAACTGTCTTCCCAAGTCCTTCTAGGCCACGAATCTTCAAACTTCAATATTTTTTAGTGAATGTGGTCTATGATAGAACTATGAGTTTTTAGATTTCTAAACAATATATTCAACTTTACCATGACAATTATTGAAATACATGTGCTACAAAAAAGAGAAAACAGTTGTAAACATACTCGATTTTTTCTTTACCTGTGAGACAATACTAAAAGGAGATTCTACAATTTCTTGATTCATTAAGATCTAAGATCAAAAGTATTAAACATAATAAATAGATGTGCAACCTGGACGCGTTGAAAAGGGGATAGACTACTGAATGTAAGACACCAACATACCAAAAAAAAAAAAAAAAAAAAAAAAACACCCAGTATTTCAGCATTAAGATTTCTTCCTCCAAATATAGCTGTTTATTTCTACTATAAATAAGCTTCACATTAAGGTACCTTTCATTAAGTATGAAAATAAGTTGGATTCAAAACAAAGGGGATATGCACTATAAAACTTTCTTTCATTTTGATATCATTACAAATATTGTCAGTTTTAAATGTCTTTGTAGGACAGTAGATAGATATTTTTTAATCTATTACCTGAATATAGTTCAAATGCTTCCCTATGGTATTTTGAAACTCTAAAGTATCATATGTATTAATACTGTGATACTACGTGATATATTAACAAGGAAATAGGAAAAATCAAATCAAGATGATGGCAAAAGAAATTTAAGAGATATGACAACATCTTTATAAGATTATACTATAGGGACAGTAACTATGAGGTCTTGGCCAAGTCACTTAACTTCTCTGAGACTCATTCTTTCCATCTGCAGTGTTTCAAAAATAGCTGCTCTTTCAAGCTTCCAATGCTTTTGGGTGGTCAAATACAATGATGTAAAAACATCTGGCAAACTGAGAGCATGGAACAAATAACTGGTATTATCATATCAAGCTTCTGATAGTCTACTAATAAAGTTATAGTCTGCTCCTTTTGCATTCATCACTTGAGAATGCTCAGTTTTAGTCAACTATAGTTGCAGAATTAATGGAGCAAAAATTTGTACAAAGAAAAAAACCTCTAAATTTTAGCTTCCAGAATTTTATAAAGTACATGTTGCTGTGAGTCAGGAACCACTGTTTGGTAGGCTCAGGCTACCTCTTGACCTTTCCTAAAATGAAGAGGGGTGGGTTGCCCAGATACCTCGACTCCTGGCTCTTCTTCTGTCTTCCCTAGAAAGACCTCCACCTTCCTCACCATCTCTTATCCTGCAGCATACATACTCCACTCAAAAAACACTTTCTTATAATAGCATAAAAGAATTTTAGGAATATAATGAAACAGCTGAAATCACAGTCTCGACTACCTTGTTCATCTGACACAACTGGAAATGGTTCAATAGTCCCTACCATGTTTTCCCTTTCTTAGTTCATTTCCTGTATGCATAAATGGTTCTAGGTCAGCTTTTTCCAATCGATGTTATGAGGAACATTAGATGAGGGAATTATTAACAGGTACAAAACAGATCTGTGTTGAATATGTTTGGGAAATACAAGGGGAGATAATTTTCTATACTGCAGAATTTCTCAGTCTTTGATGTGATGAGTGTATATTCTAAAGAGGCATGGCATTGTACAGCATTTCCCACACTCATTTGACCACTGATTCTCATTTTTCTCACCTACATATACACAAAAAAATCTATAGAGGCTAATAGCTATGAGAATATTCTTTAGAAAATTCTACTTCAGCCAATTCATCCTGTTTCTGAACGTTCCAGGACTAAATCTGGCAATAGTTACCTTTTTATTTCTGAAGAAGAATCACTTTCCTTACAAGGTCAACTACCATGATACCTCCTGGATTCTCCTTCATAAATATCCTTCCCAAAGCAACTGAGAACTAAATTTCCTTTACTACATACTGAAAAATACAAAGAAGTTATTCTCATGTTGATAAGAATAATGATTTTTCTAAGGAAAACTTTGTATTCTCCTCCCAAACATTAAAAATACATGGATCTAAAAATCACAATTACTTTTAATAGAGAAGAACATTTTATCATAATATCACTGCAAGCCGGGCGTGGTGGTGCACGCTTGTAATCTCAGCATTTGGGAGGCTGAGACCGGAGGATCCGGGTTCGCGGCCAGCCTCAGCTACCTAGTGAGGCACTCCGCAACTTAGTGAGACCCTGTTTCAAAATAAAGAATAAAAAATAGGACTGGGGGTATAGCTCAGAGGTAGAATGTCCCTGAGTTCAATCCCCAGTACCACAAAAAATAAAAAAATAATAAAATAAAAAATAAAAAACATAATATCACTGCAGTAAACCCTATAAATAATAATAAAAGTAATAGTAGTGGTAGCACTGGTAGTAATATTAGATAGGCAATTACTTGTGCAATTTAATCCTCATATTACTATATGAATTAGGACCTATTATTATGCCAATTTTAAAGATAAGTACCCAGAGGTTTACAGAGATTAGCTGACTTGCCAAAGGTCACACAAAGGAGTAAGGACAGAACCTCAAACTTGCATCTGACCCTTCACCACATGCTCTTAACCACTTCATAATGCCATCTTATATTCTAGTAACAACAACAGAAAGCACCTAGGTCATACTCTCATAGTTGTATAAATGTAATTTGATTAGAATTTGGTTTTGGGTTTCCTTTTGATCAAACTCACACTTCCTTAAGGGAAATACTTTAAGTAGAGAAAAACAGACTGTTATCTGCCAATGACAGGTTTATAGAGTTTTTAAATAGGGAAGGTTTTAAAAATCTGCATCCAAGGTGAAGACGTTATCTGTGGTTTCTGTCATAACTGCAAAACGCTGGTACTCTGAAACTCGTTTCTCAAAGAAATTTGTTTTCCCCTCTAAAGAAATGTTTTCCATAAAATCAAAGGGATTTTCTGCCTGGAAAACCTGAAAAGAAGAGAAATATTATTAGGCATTCTGGGGAAGCCAAATAAATGATATCCCGCAAGAAGGGCAAAAATGACAACAAATAAAACTCAGGTCTTTCAGCGCCTGTCTTGTGAGGCTGCCGTGTCCCTCAAGGTCCTGAAGCACTGGGAGCGGAGCGAGTCAACACTCAAGCCTGATAGATTTTTAGATGACTGAGGTCATCTATTAACCTTCTCAAAGAAATACTACTTCTAGACAAAAAAGAAGAAACCTTAGATGAGCAAGGTGACTTAACTGAAGGTGATGGGGGAAGGAAACAACCTAATGCACATGATGTACTTTCACAAACACATCAAAGTCAATCACTAAACTGAACATGAGAAGGAGGAAGAGGGGAGGGAATGGAGTGGAAATTAGGGAAGGGTTAAACAAGAGATATGTGCACGTATACCTTTACCAGCTTGTATCTAACAAAGATGTAGGATTACAATAGACCAAAAAAAAAAGAACTAATACTAGCACCTTTGGTATTCTAAGAAATAGGGGCGAGAGCCAGGCATGGTAGCACATCCCTGTAGTCCCAGTAGTACTTGGGAGGCTAAGACAGGAGGATGGCAGGTTCAAGGACAGCCTCAGCAAGTAGTGAGATTCTCATCAACCTAGGGAGACCCTGTTTCAAAATAAAAATAAAATAGGGAGTAGCTTGGAGGCAGAATGTCCCCCTGGGTTCAATCCTCAGTACAATAAATAAATAAATAAATAAATAAATAAGAAAGAAAGAAAAGATTAAGGAAATGAAATGTTTTAAACTAGAAGGAAAAAGTTTTCACACCAGACAAACTATAGGCATTTTTCCTAGGCATTACTATTAGGTAGTCCTCTATACATGATCTATGCTAAATTACCCACAATGTCTTGTGCTCTTAATCTGTTTCGTAGCTCATAAGAGAAAATATAATCAACAAGTTGACATTAACAGACCACGATCAGGGAAGATAAAATAAATTCTACCCATAATGATAAGATATCTGCCCAAAACAAAGCACATATACTGACAAGCAGCTTTCTTACTATTTCTGAATTCAAGAAGCAGAGTTGAAGATGCAGCTTTTTGGAAACCCTGAGATAGTTCAGCAGTTTACAAGGTCCGATAAAAGAGGATTTCGGAACTTAGGAGTATCCCACTAGGAATTATAAACATCACAGATGAAAATATATTCAAAGAACCCAATTTTAAACTGGGCAGAGGCTCTGAAGAGGCACACAGACTCTTCTGTGAAGATACACATAAAACAATATGCATATGAAGAAATGCTCAGCACCACCACTCATTAGGGAAACGCAGGTCAGGACTGCAGGGCGCTGCCACGCCACGTCACGGTCACACTCGTGAGGTTGGCTGCAACAGGTGACAACTGTTGGGCAGGTGTGGAGAAACCGGAACCCTCACACACTAGTGGGAATGTGGAAGTGTACAGCCACTTTGGAAAACGCCCTGGCAGTTCTAATGGTGAAACACAGAGTTACCACATGATCCAGCAATTGTGCTCCTAGTAATACACTCAAGTGAAATGAAAACCTGCTCATATAAAAACTGTACATGAAGAGCCAGGCATAGTGGCACATGCTTGTAATCCTAGTACTTGGGAGGCTGAGACTGGAGGATCCGGGTTCCTGGTCAGCCTCAGCTACATAGTGAGGCACATCCTTTATAAACTTTAGATTATATCAATACAGTTATAATCTTGATTTTTCTCAGTATAATAGAGAGAGGATCTTGCAACTAAAATAATAAAATAGTTTACCTCACAAAAAAAACCTTTGCCCCACTTAACTAGTTCCTTAAGTACTTTTGTGGTTATCACAATATAAATACATTACCAAGAAAGGTAATGACTATGCCCGCCATTGTAGAATTCATAAGTCTTATTAAATATAATTTGAGCTTACATTTCCAAATTAATTAAACTTATAATTTCTCAATTATCATGATACAGTACACAATGAGTTTCTATGACTATTTCACTTGAGTACACAGTGACCATAGAGTGCATTTATTACATGTCTGATACTATTTTAAGTGTTTTAGGTACACCAATTCATCAACAATTTTGTTATTTTTATCTTCATTTTATAGATGAAGAATCTGAGGCAGAGATTAAGTATTTTGCCAAGGGTCACATAAACAGAAAGTGGAACCTAGGTAGTCTGGCCTCAGGCTCTGTCTCTTCGTAGTCATGTGAAAACCATAGCTTTGCTGGGCATGGTGGCACAAGCCTGTAATCCCAGTACTTTCGAGGCTGGGACAGGAGGATTACAAGTTCAAGGAGAGCCTTAGCAAGTAGTGAGACTCAGTAACCTAGCCAGACCCTGTTAAAAAATAAAAATAAAATAGGCCTGGAGGTATAGCTCAGAGGTAGAATGCCCCTGGGTTCAATCTCTAGTACCACAAAAAAAAAAAAAAAAAAAAAAAGAAAACCACTTCTCTTTATGAAATTTAGGTACATTATCTCCGATTAAACAAAACAACATCAATAAAGAGAACTAAGTTCAAAGACTATAATGCACCAAAAAAAAGCACATTATAAAAAAAGAGTGGTAGAATATTTGCCTAGCATGTGCAAGACCCTGGGTTTGATACCCAATATCAATAAAAAGTTAAATTATGACATTGTCTCTAAAAACATTAACCACCAAATTGTAACAGAAATACATAGAAATTTATAGAACAAATATATGTATTGTAAATCCAATTATCTGAAAATAATTCTATTAAATAGATACTTTCAATTATTATGAAGTCATTTATTGAGCATATTAATTCTAATATTTATCAGCTTCCTATTTCTATTTTGAATTTCATTTTAAGTTGTGAAGGATTTCACAAAACCAATTTGTTCCTACAAAATAAATCTCTGGACACTTTAAAAGTAGAACCATATATTACAAATGCTTTCAGTAAAATGTATTTTAGGATTCTTACTTTCATTTACATATCATTTTAATGGTAACAACATGGTTTTGGGTTTTTTTTGTTGTTGGTTTGTTTTGTTTTGCAGTACTGGGGATTGAACCCAGGGGCATTCTACCTCCAAGCTGCACCCCCCAGCCCCATTTTATTCTTTATTTTGAAATAGGGTCTCAGTTGTGGAAGGGCTCACTAAGTAGCTGAGGCTGGCACAAACCTGAGATCCTCGTGTCTCTGTCTCCCAAGTACTAGGATTATAAGCATGCACCACCATGCCTGGCAATAATGTTTTTAAACACATTACCTTTGAGAATCCAAGTTCTACAAGTAATCTGTCAGCTACAAACTCAATATATTGTTTCATCAAAACACAGTTCATTCCAATGAGACCAACTGGCAAGGCTTCTGTTAAAAACTCCTGGAATGTAAACAAAAACAGAATAAAGTACAGACAGAACAGTAAGTATGTATTTCCCAGAGAAAGGGTTTGGTTTTCTAAATATTCGAAATCTGCTATGTTCAAGGAAAGTACACTAAGATATAGTCTTTTCAATGTGGCAAGTCATGGTCATTTGTTCACAAATAACTCGGTATTCATATTATCTCACATTCTCAAAGGGTAAAAATAAATAGAAACCATCTTTTTTTTTTTTTTTTTTTTTTGAGGTACTAGGGATTGAACTCAGGGGCATTCTACCTCCGAGCTACACCCCCAGCCCTATTTTTTATTCTTTATTTCGAAACCGGGTCTCACTAAGTTGCAGAGTGCCTCACTAGGTAGCTGAGGCTGGCCGCGAACCTGGATCCTCTGGTCTCAGCCTCCCGAATGCTGGGATTACAAGCGTGTGCCACCACGCCCGGCAGAAACCATCTATTAAATTACTGAATCTTTAAAGTAATGTATGTAGAACCTAGATTCATATGTTTTCTAAACAGAAAAAAAGAAGATGCTTTGTTCTAAAATATCTAGAAAATATTCATCAAAGATAATTATCATAGTAACCATGACTATGGAAAAAAATTTAGAGCTGGATGTGCTGGCACATGTCTGTAATCCCAGTATTTGGGAGATGGAGACAAGAGGATTAGAGTTGTTCAAGGCCAGTATCAGCAATTTAGCAAGACCCTGTTTTGAAATTTAAAAAAATAATAAAAAGGGCTGGAGTTGTAGCTCAGAGGTAGAATGCCCCTGAGTTCAATCCCCAATACCAAAAGAAAAAAGGAAGGGAGGGAGAGAGGAAAAGAGAAAACTCAATTAACAAAGAAAATGAGAAAAAAAAAAAAAGAATTAGGAGATAAACTGAACTCCAACTGTATGAAAGACAATGGTAAGACATTATTAGAGGAAAAATAAAAACATTAACCACTTGGAATTAGTTCTCAAAATGATTAAAGATACAAAAATGCATGCCTTTCTCCCTCTCAATATGAAAACTCTACCTGTTAAAATATGCAGTAGTTGCCGGGTGTGGTGGCGCACGCTTGTAATCCCAGCATTCGGGAGGCTGAGACCAGAGGATCCAGGTTCGAGGCCAGCCTCAGCTACCTAGTGAGGCACTCTGCAACTTAGTGAGACTCGGTTTCAAAATAAAGAATAAAAAATAGGGCTGGGGGTATAGCTCGGAGGTAGAATGCCCCTGAGTTCAATCCCCAGTACCGCAAAAAAAAGAAAAAAAATATGCAGTAGTTTTTTTAAAAAGTTAGGCAAATTTTATTTTTAACTACCTTTTTTGGGGGGGGGGAGGGCTGAGGATTAAACCCAGGACCCCATATATGCCAGGCAAGAGCTCTACCACTGAGCAACATCGCTACCTTATTTTAAATTTTATTTTGAGATAGGGTCTGGCTAAGTTGCCCAGGCTGGCCTTGAACTTGTAATCCTCCTGCCTCAGCTTCCCAATAGACTAGTTATTTAAAATGATTAAAAACATATCCTAGAGCTGGACATGGTGGAGCACACTTGTAGGGAGGCTGAGACTGGAGGATCCGGGTTCACGGCCAGCCTCCGCTAACGAGTGAGGTACTCTGCAACTTAGTGAGACCTGGTTTCAAAAGTAAAGAATAAAAAAAAAAAAAAATAGGGCTGGGGGTATAGCTTGGAGGTAGAACGCCTCTGAGTTCAATCCCCAGTACCGCAAAAAATAAAAAAGAAAGAATAAAAAATAGGGCTGGGGGTGTAGCTCGGAGGTAGAATGCCCCTGAGTTCAATCCCCAGTACCGCAAAAAAAAAAAAAAAAAAAAAAACATATCTTAAGTGGAGCATCTAGCTTTTTCTAATCAGAAATCTTTACATACCAAGCATCAAGTTTACTATTTAATAATTCATTTACTTTTTCATTCTATAAACATTTAGTGCATGTTTCAAGCTAGATACCCTGCAAGGCTATTGAGAACCTAAGACAGTAAATATGACTGCCCTCCAGTAGCTAAAAATCTAAAAGTATGAAGCTACAACAATTAAAATAGTTTGCCAAATATAATAATGCTATAGTGGGATGTAGTAACAGCTACCAGGGGGACTGAGGTAAGAGGATCACTTGATCCAGGAGTTCAAGGCCAGCTTGAGACAACATAGCAAAACCCTATCTCAAAAATAAATAAATAAATAAATAAATCTTAGTAATATAAGAAATGGTACAAACATCAAAACAAAGAGAGATGTACTAATCTGCTTACCTGCTCAATTTTGACAGCATTAACAATGATCTCCCTGACCCTGTCTTCTGAAGGCTTGTTTACTAAGTATTTAAACATCAGGCAAGCAAAGTCACAATGAAGTCCCTAAAATAGAAGACAAATGCCATTGTAAAAGAACTTTTAATCAGTTATATGCACACAGAGATGTATCAAGCATTATATATAGTACATAGGTTCTAAGAACGCAACTTAAAATTTCCAAGAGATGAAAGGAGGATTAACAGGGCCAGGAACTTAATTCTTTCAAATCTCACTAAATGCCAATTTGATAACATAGAATAAAAAAAAAATCAATACCAGCAAATCTTAGTTCACCAACACTGAAGAAGAATTAATTTAAAGACAAACTGAAAAAAATTAATCTGTAACCAAAACATTTTGGAAAGGAAACCAAAGCAAGAAGAGTTAAAATGAAAATTCATTAATTTTTTTAAATATCAAAAAAGGATGGCTGAAAAATAGTAAGTAGTATTTAAAGAACAGATGAAACTCCAAGAGATTTCAAAATACATTTCTAATAAATAGGACTAGTACAAGATAAAAATGGAAACTTGAAGAATGATAACTACCATCTAAAGCTATAAAAAGTAGAAATGACACTGTAGTTAACCAAAAAAAGAAAATAAATTTATGAAACACCCTTGAGAACAAAAACTATGCAAATCCAATAAGTATTATAAAATTGTAAGTAACTGAGAATATAATAAGGAGATGCAACCTATAATCAAGATTATAAAACACAGAACATGGCACAAAACTTAAAATTAAAAGAACTGAAGAAACTTTTCACAAATGCAAAACATAAAAAGAATAAGAGCCAGATGTCGAGGCTCACACCTGTAATCGCAGTTCTTGGATGACAAGACGGGAGGATCACAGATTCAAGGCCAGATTCAGTAACTTAGTGAGACTCTCAACAACTTATTAAAACCCTGTTTCAAAATAAAAAATAAAAAAGGTTAGGGGAGTAGTTTAGAAATAGAACACCCCAGCCGGGCGTGGTGGCGCACGCTTGTAATCCTAGCATTTGGGAGGCTGAGACTGGAGGATCCGGAGGCACTCCGCAACTTAGTGAAACCCTGTTTCAAAATAAAGAATAAAAAAAATAGGGCTAGGGGTATAGCTCAGAGGTAGAATGCCCCTGAGTTCCATCCCCAATACCACCAAAAAAAAAAGAAATAGAACACCCCTAAATCCAATCCCCAGGGAGGGAAGGGAAAGGAGAAAGGATCACATATAGGAAAATGACAGAATTCCCACAATATTAACATTTATAGACTGACACCAAGGAAGCATCAATTAAAATTTCTAAACTACAGAGACAATTCTGTAAGTAAAGAAATAATTTTGTAAGTAAACAAGGAAAAAGAAAGAGGAGGGGAATAATGTACACTTTGAGGTATTACAAAACAGAGTTAAGTTTTTCTAGAGGAATCAACAAAACACAGAGACAATTCAAAGACCCTCAAATCAAAGACTGTATTCCAAGGATTATTTACCTGTAAATTAGGTAAATAACTGTCTTTTTCAAAAGCTAAGAGAAGAAAAAAACTCTTTGAACAACTGATATTTAGAAATTTACTAGTAAAACATTTTTTTCTGCAGACTTGATTCAGGTAGATACTTCAAATCACTGAAGACTGTATGTCAAATAAACAACTGAAAGATGTTAAAGAAAGAGCTGATTAGAATTGATAGCTAGATACCTATTACTGATACTAGTATATCAAAGACAGGCATTCATAATTATTAAATCAATAAATAAGTAACATCAATTTTGAGGTGTAAAGCAATTCCAATCAAAATCCTAATAGGATTGTTTTTAATTCAAAAAGTAATCTGGACCCAGGGGTGGTGACACAGACCTATAGTCTCATTACTCAGGAGGTGAGAACAGGAGGATCATAGGTTAGAGAGCAGCCTCTGCAACCTAGCAAGACTTTGTTTCAAAATGAAAAAATAGGGTTGGGGGTGTAGAATGCTCTTGGGTCCAGTCCCTAGTCACACATACACATACACACACCTAATCTGGAAGGATAAATGGGCAGGCCCTTATAAGAACACTTAGAAAAGGAAAGTTTGGGGATTTATTCTACCAATTATTAAACATAGACAATTACAAAAATTGAAATAGTCTGTTATGGCATGAAATTCAAGAGATAAATCAAGGAGGCAGGAAAAATAGCCATGAAACAGATTTTAGTATAATAAAATCTTACTATATAATAAAGACAGCAGAAGTCAGATGGATTACTTAATAAAGAGAATTGGAGAAACTTCTCAAGGGTGAACTAAAACTAAGTTAAATTATAACTTACTCTATACTATATTGTATTTATACAAAATTCCATATTTATACTAAAGAAATTCCAATTGAATTAGAGAATTCAATGTTAAAAAGCCATGAAGAAAATATGTATGACCATTTAACTTATCTCTGGAAGAGGAAAAAATTAATATTTTATATATTAACATAACAACAAAATTTATAAGATAAGAATAAAGTGAAAAAATATTTAAAATAAATACAAAATTTATATTTTGTTATATTCATGCAATAAACATAACAAATTCAGTAAACAAATACTTGTTGAAAGACTCCAATCCATCACTGTACATTCAGAATATATATACCAATAAACAGGGAAAAAATGAACCCTTCCTTCAAGGATTATAGACAACCATATAAATACAATAGAAAATATAATACAATATAAACATAAATATAATGGAAAATATATATACAATATAAATATAAATATAAATACAATATAAGTATAAATACAATATAAATACAATACAATATAAATATAATACAATATAAATAAATACAAATATAAATACAATATAAATATAATAGAAAAATATACAATATAAATATAAATACAATAGGAAAATACAAGTGACTAATATTTTGAAAAAAGTTCAATCTAAGTAATATCAAATACAAATAAAACCAATAATGAGGCAATGATTACCTCTATCAATTTGTCAAATATTTAGCAAAACAACCCAAAATTCTGGTGATGATATGGTAAGAAAATATTCATACACTGATAGTTGGAGCTGAAAACTGCTATAAAACTTCTAGAAAGAAATCTGCAAACAAGTATGAATGGTCTTATAACCTGCTAATTCTACTTTTTGTGGTTAAGTTTAAGAAAATAATAGAAAGTTAGGACAAAGCTTATATACAAAGCATTCATTTTATTATAGCAAAAGAAACCAATGAAAATCTTGAAAATTTAAATTTCTAATTATAGTAAAATATACATTTGTTAGATTATATATCTAACAAAACTGTTTTCAAAAATACTAATAACATAGAAAAATGCTCACAATATTTTGCCAAGTGGGAAAAGAACACAGAACTTATGAAAGTATAAATTGTAAAATTTATATTTATATATAAATACAAATTTAAATTTAGATATAAATTTATATTTATATATAATATATATATATACATATAATGTTATAGTTTGGATATAACATATCCCCTGGAAGAGCTCATGTACTGGTAAAACTGTTCAGAGGTGATATAACTGAATCATGAGGGTTTTAATGGGTGGTAACAGGCAGGTAGGATGTGGCTAGAGATGGCAGGTCACTGGGCATGTCCCTTGCCCCTGCCCTCTTTCTCTATGCTTCCTGCTGCCAGGCCCTGGGCTCTGCAGATACGACCCAGCCTAACATGGACTGAAACCTCTGAAACTTTTAGAACTGAAAACAAATAAATCTTCCTTCTTCTAAGTCAGGTATTTTGGGTCACAGCAGTGAGCATACTGACTGAAATGCTACATAAATTTAAATGCATAAAAACAGCCAGGCATAGTGGTGCACATCTGGAATTCCAGTACTTGTCAGGCTGAGACAAGAAGATCACAGTTTCAAGGCCAACCTCAGCTACTTAGCATGGCCTTCAGCAACTCTTCAAAAGCTTGCTTCAAAGTGAAAAAGAAAAAAGGGTTGGGGGTAAAGGTCAGAGGTAGAAGCACCCTGGGTTTAATCTCCAGTACTAAAATAAAATAAACGTAGGAAAGTCTAGAAAGAAATATAATATAGTATCTCTGTGTGAGTGGCTTTTTATTTTCTAAACTGGTACATAATAATCATATATGGTATAAAAATTATCAGAAATTAAGCCAGGCGTGGTGGCGCACGCTTGTAATCCCAGCATTCGGGAGGCTGAGACCAGAGGATCCGGGTTTGCGGCCAGCCTCAGCTAGTGAGGCACTCCACAACTTAGTGAGACTCGGTTTCAAAATAAAGAATAAAAAATAGGGCTGGGAGTGTAGCTCGGAGGTAGAATGCCCCTGAGTTCAATCCCCAGTACCGTAAAAAAAATAAAATAAAATAAAAAAATAAAAATTATCAGAAATTTAAAGACACTAAACAACAAAAAGTAATTTTATGAGGCATTTAGAAAATACTTTCATATATGTTGTTTCACTGCATTTTAACAAAACCCTGTTAAGATTTGTAGTTGAAGAAACTGAGGCTCAGAGAAGTTAAGTAACTTAAGAAGGTGGCTTAAAAATAACATGAGACAAAATTAGTACAATCAGTAAATGTGAACTGAATGGCTATAATGGGCTGAACACTAAGAACAGAAGGATAAATAATATCACAAATCTCTAAGCTCAGAAGTCAAACAAAGGAGAGAGATAACTGCATGTTACAGTCTAAGACAGAGGGACAGGTTTAGATTAGATTTCAGAAGGATACATAAAGGAAAGAGTGATCCATTTTCCCTGAGTCAGGAAAGTTTTAAGTTGCCTCCTGTGAGAAGATGATCTATAGGTGAAAACAAAAAGAGGTAGGAAAAATGAAAAGGGTATTGCAGAGAGAGGGAGACAAGATTTAGTTATTATTGGATATGGCTGAAAAAGGAAAGAAGCAATTTTAAATGGCTCCAGATTTCAAATTAGATGACTGGAGAAAAGTGTGGTGACACTCATTGAAAGAGAGGAAACAGAAGATAGAACAAGTTTTGGGAGAAAGATGACAAATTTGATATCTGCAATAATAAATCTGAAATACCCATGCAGCCTTCCAGGAGAAAACATCTGACATGCACTTGAGTCTATGGATTTAGAGCTCAGGAAAAACTGAGATAAAGATAACATTTTGGAAGTTATGAATATCTAGATGGTAAGCTGATATCATGTGAATAAATAAGATTAGCCAGGAGGTCATATGCAGTGGAGGAGTGAGGTCAAGGCAGGGTCTAGAAGCACACTGATAGTTAAGAATGAGCAGAGACTGAGGAGAAATGATAAAAGACACAGAAGAAAAATGCAGTGTCTTACAAGCCAAGGAAGAAATGACTTCCTATTTCCTTTTAATTACCAGGATATTTGTCACTGTAAGCATCGCCAGAGGAAAGAAAAAAATCAGTGAACACCACATATGAATATAACTATAACTGGAAAGCATTTCAAACCTTACTTCATCTCTGCTGATCAGTTCATTGGAGAAAGTGAGTCCAGGCATGAGGCCTCTCTTCTTTAACCAGAATATAGCCGCAAAAGATCCAGAGAAGAAAATTCCTTCTACCGCAGCAAAGGCCACCACTCTCTCACCTGGGAGACATAAAATCATTTCATTTTCTGAATATTACATACTGCAGACATTTGCAAGTTTATAAAGATATACCATAACTATTTTTCCAAGAAATAAAACAAACAAGTTAATGTCATGGCCAAGAGTCTTTCAGAGGAGAACATTTTCTGCCCCTATCTAATAGGACAGAAAGGAGTGTCTACTTCAAATTCTATGGCAAACAATGAACTGTTAACACTCAAAAAAAGAAGTGATATGCCTATAAGCCACAGGTGCTTGTGAATGCAGTTACATGAGTGTAAGTAGAGTATGTGCACATATGTGTGTATATTCAAGTGAAAAGTAGGGACTTCTGGGAAGATGGCGTTGGAGTGAGAAACCTCTCATGAGGTGCTGTGAACTCAATTCAAATCTGCCATAGAGGCAGCTTCTTGACAGAAGAAAAAAAAGCAACAAAAAGGTAAACAACACTACAAAAATTGAAATACAGCTGATCAGAATCCGGAAGGCTGACCGGGAAGAGCAAAGAAGCCCGTCTGTGCGGTCGCGGTGCCACGCCGCTGAGTGGTGGCCGCCATTGAGCCAGTCCCCAGCATGGGGTCTACTGACAAAGAAATGTATAATGACCTTCTGCATCCCCAGCGACCAAAGGTGGAGTGAGTGACTCCTGAACTCCACCTCCTAACCAGGCGGCATATCAAGGCACCTTCGACAGTGACCGGAATGCGTGGTACAACCAGCTTAAGCCCGCCTGGGGCCATCCCAGCTCACCTCTCCCTACAGAGCCGGAGCAAAGATAACTGCACTCCAGAGCTTGAATCAAAACTGCCGCAGGAGCAGCTTCTTGACGGAAGGAAAGAGAAGCAAAGCAACAGAAGAGTAAAACAACAGGGGCAGTTGGTCAGAACCCAGAGAGTAGACCAGGGAGAACGGGGAAGCCAGCACGTGCGCGGCAGTAGCAGCCGCCATCCTTTCTGCCACCCACAGCAGCAGGGATCTACCCAAAAGATCTGCAGAGGCCAAATCAGGTCTGTTCTTACAAACTTGGAGGGATTTTTATTTTGTTTCTTGCTGGTGTTGTTTTCTGGGTTTTTTGTTTTGTTTTGACTCTGTTTTTACTTTGCATTGTTTCGATTTATCTATGTTTGTTCAGAGGATTGGTTGCTTTGTTAGCTCTTGCTAGACCCTAGAAGTCAACACCTGAAACCCACCAAAGAAACTACGAGAGTGGGCAGAAGTAGTATCAGAGTAATTGCAACTCAGTACAAGATACCACTCACAGAAAGAAAATAAAAATAAGAAACCTATAAATTCAGAGAAAGCATGGAAGAGCAGCAAAGTTATAAACATAAGAACAGGGAAACCATGGGAAGGAAAAATACCAAAGAAACAATGAGTCAACACAACCCCATAATAACAGAATTCTATGACACTGAATGGCAGAGCTTATCAGAAGAACAATTCAGATCTTTAATAATAGAAACGATACAAGACTTCCAGAAAGAATGCAGACAGAGCTGGAAATAAATAAAGGAACAAATAAACAAAGAATCTGGCACCCTGAGCAGGAATCATAGAGAAGCCTTGAGGGAAGTGAAGGCTGTGAAAGATGCAACAATAGAAGTTAAGGCATCGATACAAACTATAAACAGTAGATTAGGCCATATGGAAAACAGAATATCACTCCTAGAAGATGACCATTCCAAAAATGAATCCATTATACATAATCTAGAAAAAAAAAATAGACAGTATGAATCCGACATCGATGAGATCTGGGCCAATTTTAAAAGAGCTAACCTAAGAATAATAGGCATAGAAGAGGGATTAGAAGTTGAAACTAATGGAATAAACAAGTTTTTTCAAAGAACTAATATCAGAGAATTTTCCAAACATAGAAAGAGAAGTTGACACACAGGTGCAGGAAACATATAGAACCCCCTTTAGACAAGACCAAAGAAGAGATTCACCACGTCACATAATAATCAAGATGACTAATGTAGAGGCTAAGGAAAGAATTCTAAAGACAACAAAAGTAAAAAGCCAAGTGACATTTAGAGGCAAACCAATTAGAATCACTCCAGGCCTCCCAAATCAAGTCATGAAAGACAGGAGGGGCTGGAGTAACATATTCCAAACTCTGAAAGAAAATAACTTGCAGCCAAGATTCTCCTACCCAGCAAAACTCTCTCTCAAAATTAGCGGAGATACAAACAGAAACTGAAAACATTTATGTCTTCCAAACCAGCACTAGAGAAAATACTCAAAGAGATTAACTATAAAGAAGAACTAACGAGTAAACATCAGAACCAGAGAAACAATAATTTCCAGGAAGCAAAGAACAAACACTGCCACAAACAGAAGTCAAAACTCAAAATGTTAGGAATTAAAAATCATCTCTCAATAATCACACTGAATATAAATGGTCTCAACTCCCCAATAAAAAGGCACAAGGTGGCAAAATAGATTAAAACCAGAATCCATCTATTTGCTGCCTGCAAGAAACACACCTTACAAGCAAAGATTCCCACAAACTAAGGGTGAAGGGCTGGAGTAAGGTAATCCATGCCAATGGAACTCGAAGACAAGCAGGAGTAGCAACTATGATAACAGATAAATTAGATTTCAAGCCTAAACTCATCAAGAGAGACAAAGCAGGTCACCTTTTACTAGTAAAAGGAACAATCCAGCAAGAGGAAATAACAATTATCAACATCTATGCGCCAAACATAGGTGCAGCCACCTTCATAAAACAAACTCTGCATGATATAAAGTCACACATAGATCCCAATACACTATACTAGGAGATTTCAATACTCCTCTCACATCACTAGACTGATCTTCTAAACAAAACGTCAGTAGGGACGCCTCAGACCTAAAGAATACCACAAACCAAATGGACCTGTTAGACACATATAGACTCTTTCACCCAACTGCAGTTGAATTCACATTTTTCTCAGCTGCACATGGAACCTTCTCCAAAATGGACCACATTCTGGGCCACACAGTGAGCACTGGCAAATTCAAAATATGTAACATAATTCCCTGCATATTCTCAGACCACAATGGAGTGAAACTACAAATCAACTCTAAGAAGACCCAGAGTAAACATGTAAACACATGGAGACTGAACACCACATTGCTGAACGAGAAATAGGTCATAGAAGAAGGGGAGAAATTAAAAAATTCCCAGAAACCAATGAAAAGAGAGACACAACATATCAAAACCTCTGGGACACCTTAAAGGCAGTACTAAGAGGAAAATTTATAGCACTGAGTGCCCATATAAGAAGAACGGAAACTCACCAAATAAATAACCTAATGACACAGCTCAAAGCCCTTGAAAAACAAGAACAGTCCAACCCCAAAGCCAGTAGAAGACAGGAAATTATGAAAATCAGAGCCAAAATTAATGAAATAGAGAATAAAAAAAAAAATACAGAAAATCAACAAAACCAAAAGCTGGTTTCTTGAAAAAATAAACAAGATAGATAAACCATTGGTCAACCTAACCAAAAGAAAGAGAGAATCAACCCAAATTACCAAAATAAGAGATGAAAAAGGTGATATTACCACCGACAGTACAGAAATACAGAGGATCATCAGAAACTATTTTGAAAAACTATACTCCAACAAAATGGAAAATCTAGAAGAAATTGACAATTTTTTAGATACATGCAACCTTCCTAAATTGAGTCAAGAAGACATAGAAAACTTAAATCAACCAATAAATATCAAAGAAATAGAAACAGCAATAAAAAGTTTACCATCAAACAAAAGCCCAGGGCCAGATGATTTTCCAAGTGAATTTTATAAAACATTTATGAAAGAACTAATCCCAATACTCCTCAAACTATTCCATGAAATAGAAAGAAAGGGACCCTTCCAAACACTTTCTATGAGGCCAACATCACATTAATACCAAAGCCAAATAAAGACAGCTCAAAAAAAGAAAACTATAGGCCTATATCACTGATGAACTTAGATGCAAAACTACTAAACAAAATACTAGCAATGTGCATTCAAAACCACATCAAGAAAATTATACACCATGAGCAATTCGAGTTCATCTCAGGGATGTAAGGCTGGTTCAGCATACAAAAAACAATCCATGTAATACACCACATAAACAGACTCAAAGACAAAAATCACATGATCATCTCAATTGATGCTGAAAAAGCATTTGACAAGATCCAACACCCATTCATGCTAAAAGCACTGCAGAGAATTGGAATAGAAGGAACATACCTCAAAATCATAGAGGCAATATACAATAGACCTACAGCCAATATCATATTAAATGGAGAAAAACTGCAAGATTTCCCACTAAAAACAGGAACAAGACAAGGATGTCCATTATCACCTCTTCTGTTCAACATAGTACTTGAGACTCTAGTCAGAGCAATAAGGCAAGAGAAGGCAATCAAAGGGGTAAAAATAGGGAAAGAAGAACTAAAACTATCCCTCTTTGCAGATGACATAATACTATACTTAGAAGACCTAACAAAGTCAGCCAAAAAACTTATAGAACTGATCAACAAATTCAGCAAGTGTCTGGATACAAAATCAATATTCAAAAATCAGAAGCTTTCCTGTACACCAACCATAAAACCACTGAAAAGGAAATCCAGAAAACAATTCCACTCACAATAGCACCCCCAAAAATAAAATACTTAGGGATAAACCTAACCAAAGAGGTAAAAGACCTCTATAAAGAAAACGACAAAACGATGAAAAAAGAAATCGTCAAAGACCTTAGAAGATGGAAAAATCTACCATGCTCCTGGATAGGCAGATATCATCAAATTGGCCATCCTCCCAAAAGTAATCTACAGATTCAATGCAATACCCAGGAAATTACCAAGGTCACTCCTCACATACATAGAAAAATCAGTCCTTAAATTCATTTGGAACAACAAAAAGCCCAGGATAGCCAAAGTAGTTCTTAGCAACAAGAACCATGCAGGAGGTATCACAATACCTGACTTCAAACTTTACTACAAAGCCACAGTAATAAAAACAGCATGGTATTGGCACAAAAACAGACACACAGACCAATAGAGCAGAATAGAAAATTCAGAAACAGACCCACATGCTTACACTCAACTAATTTTTGACAAAGTAGCCAAAAACATACACTGGAAAAAAGATAGCCTCTTTAACAAATGGTGTTGGCAAAACTGGTTAACCATATGCAGGAAAATGGAAATAAACCCCACTTTCTCACCCTGCACAAGAGTCAACTCCAGGTGGATCAAAGACCTGGAAGTCAGGCCAGAGACCTTGCAGCTACTTGAAGAGGGCATAGGCCCAACACTTCAACACATAGGCACAGGTAAAAACTTTCTCAACAAGACCCCAAAAGCATAAGCAACTCAAAGGAAGATCAATACATGGGATTGCATTAAACTAAAGAGCTTCTGTGCAGCAAAGGAAACTATCAAGAACTTCAACAAAGAGCCCACAGAGTGGGAGAAAATTTTTGCCAGCTACTCTTCTGATAGAGGACTAATATCTAGGATATATAGAGAACTCAAGAAACTCACAGCTAAGAAAACAAATAACCCAATCAAAAAAATGGGAAAAGGAACTAAATAGACACTTCACAAATGAAGAAATATAAATGGCCAATAAATGTATGAGGAAATGTTCAACATCATTAGCAATCAGAGAGATGCAAATGAAAACTACCTTGAGATTTCACCTAACTCCAATCAGAATGGCAATCATCAAGAACACAAACAACAAATGCTGGCAAGGGTGTGGAGAAGTGGGAACCCTAATACATTGTTGGTGGGATTGCAAATTAGTGCAACCACTTTGGAAAACAGTATGGAGGATCCTCAGACGAATGGGAATGAACCTACCATATGATCCAGCAATACCTCTCCTGGGTATCTACCCAAAAGAATGGAAACCAAACTATCAGACCAACACATGTGTATCTATGTTTATAGCTGCACAGTTTACAATTGCTAAACTATGGTACCAGCCAAGATGTCCATCAACAGATGAATGGATTACAAAACTATGGGATATGTACACAATGGAATTTTACTCATCCATAAAGAAGAACAAAATCATGTTATTTGCAGGGAAATGGATGGAACTGGAAAACATTAAGTGAAATTAGTCAGTCACAAAAAGTTAAAAATCAAATGCTCTCCCTTGGGAGAGCTAGGGAGAAAATGGGACATAAGAGGGACTCCAGATGAAGGAGAATCCTTAGGTAAACAAAGAATTTGACTTAATGGAAGGTGATGTTAGGAATGTGGGCTATATGTGGAAAACGAAGAAGTGGTGCTAATTGTGCTCTGACAATGATTGATATGTCGTAAATGTATATGTAACCCTGTTGTATTCAAGAAATGTATAAAAAATCCGTGAATAATAATAATAATAAATAAACTTAAGAAGTTCTAGGGAGCTAAGAAGTTTTGTTATAAAAAAAAAAGAAGTTTTTAGTGTTTCAGAAGGCCTAATAAAATTTAATTTTGGAAAAAAAAAAGTAGAAGACAATCTTCATGACAATGTCTTCCTCTGGGAGGAGGGGAAGGTGCTGGTTTGTATTTTTAGCAAACTATGATATCTTGCAGACAAACGGTCAACATTTCAAAGACATTGCCATGCATGTGCAATTATAAAACAGATGAACCTACCTAAATAAATATATCTAGTACATAAACTACCCCTTCATATAAGGAAAAATACTATCTTCTGCTAATCATATATGGGCCAATTAATAAGGTTACTCACTGTGAGGCAAGGACTTTGCAGAAGCCCATTCCTAAAATGTCCTTAGTGATGTAATATATATAACACCACCTCGAGGAAATAATTAATCCATGCCCCTTAAGGCAGTGATTATAATGCATACACTTGAGTGAACTATTCATATCTAGGGAGAAAAGTCTGGTCTGTAAGACTAAAAGATGAAGGCAGATGAATGCTTACTACAGACCTTTGTCATAGATGACATCATGGTTCATATTCAGTACTTTTTGTAGTACCAAACACATAGCAGGTACTTAATAAATGTGTCCTGAACTAAATCAATGGAAATTATATAAGTGCTAGAAATTAAGAAACATGAAAATCCATTCTGTATAAACTTCAAAAGCTTGATGTAGAAACAATATATATAATTTCTAGGAAAAATTTAATTATAACGTTTAAATTTTAAAGAGAAAGATGGTTAGGTTCAAAAATGTCCGGTAATCTCTAAGTAATGCTGTGGTTTGTCCTTGTTCTTTTCCCTGATTATCCTTTTTTTTTTTTTTAAAACTCAGGGGCATCCTACCTCTGAGATACACCCCAGCGTTCCCTAAGTTTCTGAGGCTGGAATCCTCCTGTCTTAGCTTCTTCAGTACTGGGATTACATGTGTGGGGGACAGCACCCAGATGCTGATTATGGTAAACAAACCAAATTACACAGATAAATTATATTAAATACTTGGTAATCTAAATTATACTTTGAGAGCCTAAATCATGAAAGAGATTTCTAAAATATTTCATTTTTATAGACACAAATTTAAAACACACTTTAGAAAAAAATAAAAACAGGGGGTTGGAATGTAGCTCAGTGGCAAAGTACTTGGCTTGCAAGTCGGGCACCCTGGGTTCGATTCCCAGTTCCAAAAAGACAAAAAAAGAAAGAAAGAAAGAAAGAAACAGAAGAAATATAAATTAAATCAGTGCTTACTGAGTACCTACTGCATGAAAGGAAATATGGTTTGTCTGTTTGTTAGTTTTTGATGGGAGGGGGATGAGACCCAGAACCTCACACATGCTAGACAAGCACTCAGTCACTGAGCTGTACCTTCAGCCATCAAAGGAATTATGAAAGATAAGAATCTTTAATGTGTTATGTACTAAATATTAAAATATAATAATACTAACCACTATGCTTAAAATAAATTCTTCATTAGTTTAACAATAGCTTACTCTAATTTTATCTTGCTATTAATAAGATGTTAGATAGGTATAATTGATATATTTTTAATTGACATTAAGATAATACCGTATGGACAAATAATTGAAAGAGAATTAGACTATAAATATAAATACTGTGAAGAGGAGGAAAATTATTTTAATACCAAAGAATGAAAATCGTAATAGTTATAGAAAACTATTATTTTGGAGAGGATTAAAGGATTATTAAGGATAAATTTTACACATTTTTTAGAATACATGTGAAATAAAAAGAAAATGCCAGAACACTTCTTCTAAAAGCTATAATAAATATAATGGCCTCATGATTTGTTTTTAAAGAGGGGAAAGTAAGGATGGAGGTGCTATCTTTCTAGCCTGTCACCACTGAACCTTCCCTATACGCAATTTTCAATAAACCTTATGTTTCACATGCCATCTAATGGTATCTTTTTTAGTATCTGGGCAACCTATCCCACTACCCTCGCATAACTGGGCTGTGGGCAGTATATCACTGAGGTAAGTAAATTTGATGACATATAAATTACAGCTACAAACCAAAAGTAGACTTTCTATCTGCTATCCATCGCAGGGCCCAATCTGCTTTTTTCTTAACATACGGCATTGTTTCAATTGCATTAAATAAAAATTCCCTGTAAAAACAAAAGAATTCATGGAAGTTATTTGTTTTCCTGATTGGACTAAATTTTAACAATTTAATCAGAGACAGTAATTGTAACTATGATACACTGCCAGACCTATAGTTTTTCTATATTTTTACATGTCCATAAAATATAGGAATGAAAATAAAGTTCAAATTAGTGGTTTGTATCAAGTCTGATACAAAATCAACTAAATGAGAATACTCAATTTCTAAACAAAATGTGCTAATGAACAATTTTTTCAATATTATACAATATCTAGAGATTAACTGGTTCTACACAAGTTGCGTGTGTGTGCTTGTGTGTGTGTGTGTGCGTGTGTGTTTATTTGCTTTGTGGTATTGGGGATTGAAGCCAGGGGCATTCTACCTCTGTGCTACACCCCAACCCTATTTCAGTTTAGTTTAGTTTGAAGCAGGGTCTCACCAAGTTGCTGAGGGCCTCGCTAAATTGCTGAGGCTGACTTCAAACCTCAGTCTTCCTGTCTCAGCTCCCAAGTACTAGGATTACAGGCGTGCGCCACCATGCCCTATGCAAGTTTTTAAAATCCAACGCACTGTACAATAGAAAACATTATACTCATATACTTCCATATGTGAGTAATCTTTCCTTAACATTTAGTTTGGGGATAAACTGTGCTCTTAACATAAGCAATAGAATAAAGCTTTGTAAATAAATCAGTAATACCTTTTCTTGGGATCTCTGATGTATGTATCTATTAGCAAACTGTACATCTCTGAGTGAACGTTCTCAATGAGAATTTGAAAGCCATAAAAACAGCGAGCCTCTGGAACCTGCACCTCCTGACTAAAGCGTTCCACCTAGAAAATAAGGAAAATGTATAGATACAGTGCTGTGGCTCTCCAGAAACACTAAACACTGCAAATCTAAACCTGGACATCAAAATTATCACTTAAACATTGCCTGTCAGCTGAGTATGGTGGCGCCTGCTTTTAATCCCAGTACTTGGGAGGTTGAGACAGGAGGATCACAGGTTCGAGGATAGCCTCAGCTACTTAGGCACTCTGCAACTTAGCAAGACCCTATTTCAAGATAAAGAATAAAAAATAGAGCTGGGGATGTAGCTTAGAGGTAGAATGCCCCTGAGTTCCATCCCCAGTACTGAAAAAAAAAAAACAAATTTGACATCCTCCTACCTCTGCCTCCCAAGTAGTTGGAATTACAGGCCTGTGCCACTGCACCCAGTATTTTTGTTTTTAAAACAAAAAAATTATGCCTCTTGATCAGTGATAATACAAGTTTTTTAATGGAGAGCCAAAACCCAGTGTTCTAAGCAGATCTCTAAACAGTTATTAAGGTGAAAGGTTCTCTATTAGTTTATTACCTGAGAATAAATATAAAACTAAAGTTTATGCATTGTATGTAGTTTTAACTGGTATAATTTATGCTTGATTTTGTGATATTTTGCTGATCAAATAACAGAAATCTATACTTTCCTCTGCACTTCATCAGGAAAACATTTTTAAGATTTAAGCTTCATCTAGTCCATAGCTTAAAAACCTTTTCTTAGGCTCAATCTGATGATTTTACCTATGTTATCAGTGAAATAAAATACAAATCTTACCAAATTTTCATTTACAATTCCATCACTGGCTGCAAAAAAGGCTAAGATGTGAGAGATAAAATATTTCTCATCAGATTTAAGCTTGTTCCAGTGGGGGAGATCCTTTGATAAATCAACCTAGAATAAAAAGATTTTCAAAAATTTTAACTTGGATTTAGTGTTTGGAAAACTAACTTATACTCCAAAATTAAGAAGAAACATCCCATTACCAGTAAATTGTGGGGGGAAAACATTAATATTACAAGGAGACAAAGTAAAACAAAGACATTATGTTGATGATAGTGTACTGGGCATTTGCTAAATGAGTAGATAAGAGCTGCTCTTGCCAAGATGGGGGAATGGGCAACTACAGGAGATGATAGATGTTTTGTTTATACTCTAGTAATCATTTTACTCTATATATTACATGTATAATATATATCTTATAGCATTATCTTGTATACCTTTACTAGATACAGTAAAATTTATTTAAAAGAATATTATGAAGATATCTGATTTTCTGGCTAATTGAGAAACTGGCAAGGATGTTCTTTAGAAACATTATAATTAACATATCTAGTGACACTGTAGCAAATGAAGGAAGGAGCAAAGATCAGAAGAGAGAAAAAAATAGTCAAGGAAATGAAGTGAATAAACTCATGACTTTCAGCAGCCATTTATTTATTGTTTTACATATTTGCTATGGTGTTAGACAGATAATTAAGTACATACTAACCAACTGTATCTGCTACTTTACTGCCAACCGTTCTACTTCACCCAGAAGTAATGTCAGGCAGTATCAACCTGGGTTTTAAAACAGTTTATAGGTATGGCTTCCTCTGGGATATTTTTAAAAATATTTATTAGAACTAGTCCTTAGAATTAAGATAGAAATGCATTCTAGGATTTATAAAATCTACAAGTGTAAAATAATCTTTATATGAAATAATCTTATATAATAAATTGGCTTAAGTAACAAACATTTCTTTTTTTTTTTTTTTTTTTTTTTTTTTTTTTTTTTTTTTTTTTTTTTTTTTTTTTTTTTTTTTTTTTTTTTTTTTTTTTTTTTTTTTTTTTTGCAGTACTGAGGATTGAACCCAGGGGCATTCTACCTTCGAGTTATACCCCCAGTCCTATTTTTTATTCTTTATGATGAAACAGGGTCTCACTAAGTTGCAGAGGGCCTAAGTAGCTAGGCTGACCGTGAACCTGGATCCTCCGGTCTCAGCCTCCCAAGTACTGGGATTACAAGCGTGTACCACCATGCCCGGCTAAACATTTATTTCTGAATAGTTCTGGAGGCTGGAAGTCCCCGATCACAGTGCCAGCATGGTTGGCTTCTTGGTGAAGGTCCTCTTCCTGGTTTACAGATGCCTTCCTTCTTGCTGTATTCTCATAGAATAGAGAGAGATCATCTCTCTCATATTTATTCTTATAAGGGCACTAGTTTCCTTTATGAGGGCTCTAACCTCATTACCTAATTACCTCCCCTGGACCCACCAAACACTATCACACTGGGGATTAGAACTTCAACAGATGAAATTTGGGGTGACAAAACATATAGCCCATAGCTCTTGTGCATATTTTCTCTTGGAAAAATCTCTTAAGTATGTTTCACAGTAACTTCATAAACATTTTAAATACGTAACTGTCCTTTGTAACATTAACTATCATTTTTGTCCCTTTTATCTATTTTTTTTTTTTTGTACTGGGGATTGAACCCAGAGATATTCTACCTCTGAGCTATACCCCCAGTCCTATTTTTCATTCTTTATTTTGAAACAGTATCTCACTAAGTTTTGGAGGGCCTCACTAAGTAGCTGAGACTGGCTGAGAACCCAGATCCTTCAGTCTCAGCCTCCCAAGTACTGGGATTCCAAGTATGTACCACCATGCCTGGCCCCTTTTATCTATTCTAACAAAGCCCTAATCTCTTTGACCTTTTCAAAAAAGACTAATGTTCTATCCTCCCAATCATTTGTGTTCTTTTCTAAACCTTTTTTCTCATTATTTTTTAAGTGTTTGCTGAGCATTTAATACATTCCAGACACTGTACTAAGTGCAGGGTGTACAATGGGATAGGGGGTGGAGAATTTGTCTTCATCTTGTAAATACATAAGCTAAAATCAAATTCTATTCTATTAAGAACCCAACTCAGGTTTAACTGAAGGAAACCTTCCTGGTTCTTATGTATTATACTCTTGATATTCAATTTTAATATTGAAATATGTTTGTTCTTAAATATTAAAGGTATCTCTTTAAGCACTCAGCTTTAAAATATCTTATAAATCTTATTTATACTACATTGGTCATATTCCCTTCCAGAATCATAAATCTTCTTTCATATATTTCTTATTAGAGCAAATTCTCAATTCTACCATTTAAATATTGATTCCAAACTAGCTACTATAATTTGGATCTCCAATGTTCCCTAAAGACCCATGTATTAAAGGCTTACTTGAGGTACCACTGGAAGGTCTTTAGGAAGTGGGTCCTAGTGGAAGAACAGGATCTTCTAAACTGGAGCTCTTTGAAGGGGACATTGGGACTGTGGCTCTTTCCTCTCTCTTCCCTTCTTGGCCACCATGAGATAAACAGGCCTCCTCTACCATGCATACCCACCAGGATATACTGTGCTGCCACATGCGAAAAGCAACAGGATCAAGTGACCATGAACTGAAACCTCTGAAACTGTGAACCAAAATTATCTTTTCCTTTTGTAAGTTGATTTTCTCTGATGTTTTATCACAATGACAGAAATTTGACTAACACACTGGCTGATTATCAAAATTGCCTGAGTGGCTTAAAAAGAAAACTCTCAAACCCCAGACCTTTGTTTTCTGAATCATGGTTTAAGTTCAACCACTGATAAAATAATGAAGTCTAAAGTTAGTTAAATAGTAACTTACATAACTTGTTTGCACAAAAATTTTCAAATTATGTAAATTTATGTGGAACTAAAAATGTGTTAGACTTTCCTTGAAAAATGTGTATCTGAATCTTCCTACAAAATTGGTGTGAAGCTGTATATTATGGTTTTTAAAAATAGGTATTTCTTAGCCATAATAGGACATTTATTACAGTTGCTAAAAGTAAATGCAGTTCCCAAATGGATATGAAGAAACCCAAGTATCGCAAGTACCTTTTTAACATGACAGATGAAAAAACCACCTGTGTGCTTCACTTGTTCTCTGAACCATATCTAACAAATAACTTTCTAAAAACCACAGACAGTTAGGGAGAGTCAGGTGTGCAAAGCATTATGACCCAGTATAAAAATACTGCATGTTTGTTTTGGTTTGCTTTTTTGCTCTATATATCAACTACAATATAATAAAAATGTTAACAATATAACAGATGAGTAATTGGGTAAAATTGGCGTAGGAAATGTTTTAGACATTGATGCCTTTCTTATTTTAGGTTAAATTGTCCCCATCTTATATATAAATAATAGTTTGCATTTATGTAGTGCTTACTAAAAAGTACCAAGTACCATTCTAAACATCTCATTAATCTTCATAACAATCCAATAGACCAGGAACTATTAGCCTAAATTACCAATAAGGATACATAGAGAGATTGAAGCAACTTTCTTTGTTCTATAACCAGTAAGTGGTACAGTAGGATTTGTATGTAACTAGGGCTCTAGGGTAGCCTGACCCTAGAGCCTGCATTTTCATGGGGTATATTCACATGAATAGAATCTGTCTCTTGAAAAATAAACCACTGGATCCAAATATATCTATCCAAATACAAGCATCTCTCTATAGAGATGGAGATAATTATGCATACATACCCAGAGCAAGAACACTATGCAGACATCACTAATCATATTTAAATAGTTATTGTTTTCATCTATGTGTTCACTTAGACTACAAAGTAATCACTTGTATGATCAACTGTCCTCACTAAACCATCAAATATTATCTAGTTTGCTGGTTCAACTCATTTCCTAGGTGGACAAAGTCATACTAACAGACAGCATTCTACAGCTGTCCTATTGGGAGCAACTGTATCAGAGTTTTGTTCTGTTTTGTGGTGCTGGAGCTAGAACGCAGGGCCTCCAGTAGGCTAGTAAGCATTCTACCTCTGAACTTCAATCTCAGCCTTTGCATCAGGTTTGATGCTATTGAGGAAAGACCAGACTGGAAGGAGAACTGTGGGTTTAGCCTGGCAGATTCAAGGAATGCATTGCCTGGATAGTCAAACTCTTTCTGTGACAGCTCCTTTTGTGTAATCCAGTAAGTAACTTACATAATTGTTTAAATGAAAGCAGGGCCCCTAAAGTTTTTACTCTTTCGGTTTTTTACTACAGCTACTATTTGTTATTCTGCTGACCATAAGTAAAGACTAGTCTTATTTAGCCATAGCAAACCAAAAGTCTGCTTAAAAACAGAAAATATTAATGTCCTAAAATATTATTAGAAGAAAAAAATCTGGAGCTGGGCAGAGTGACACACACTTCTAATCCCAGCTACTCACACAGCCAAGGCAGGAGGATTACCAAGTTCAAGGCCAGTCTTGGAAACTAAGTGAGACCCTACCTCAAAAGAAAAAAAAATTAAAAGGGCTAGGGGTGAGGATGTAGCTCAGTGGTAGAGGACTCATGGGTTTGGTTCCCAGTACCACCACTGAAAAGAGAAAAAAAAATCTGACAGAACAAGATGATATTTTTGCAGCAAGAAACTCGTTTAATAAACAGTAGTCGAAGCCGAGCGTGGTGGCGCACACTTGTAGTCCCAGCATTTGGGAGGCTGAGACTAGAGGATCCAGGTTCGCGGCCAGCCTCAGCTACCTAGTGAGGCACTCCACAACTTAGTGAGACCCTGTTTCAAAATAAAGAATAAAAAATAGGGCTGGGGGTATAGCTCGGAGGTAGAATGCCCCTGAGTTCAATTCCCAGCACCGCAAAACAACAACAACAACAAAAAAAAAAACCCAGTAGTCTATGCTCAGCCATTGGGGAATACTGTTATTAGGCTCAGTAGTTCTAAACCTTATACTAGTGATCTTACACAATATATCTTATAAGTTAAACATGTTCAATGTCCCATAACACAATAAATGAAGACCACATTATTGGGCATGAAATGACCATAACGGCACATACCTCTTCTGCTGTCCAGAAGGACGCCTGTGCCTGTTTATACATTTTCCATATATCGGGGTACTGGATTGGAAAGATGACAAATCGACGAGAACTCTTTCTTAGGAGTGGCTCTTCATTAGATTTGACTTCATTCTCATTGGTATCTGGAGATAACCTCTTTGAAAAACAAAGACAAAACACCCTATTTTTTAAGGTATTTCCTTTTATTCATACCAAAACATATATATGGGAAGTTAGGAAGATAGGATAGTTTTGAGAGCCAGTCTCCCTATGTTTCTGATGCTGGCTTAAAATTGAGAATTTCTGATCCTCCTGACTCAGCCTCCCAAGTAGCTGGGATCATGGGCCAGTGCCACCATGCCTGGTCAAAGTACTTTTACTTATATTAGCTCCTCTGAATTTTATAACAGTCATTTGAAGGAGAAAAAGAAAGAAGATGCTCAATATCTAGAGAATAACTGAATAAATCAGACAAAGTATCTTGTTTCTCACATTAAAGTTTAACAGATCTTGAACTAATTCTTCCCATCAACTTAAGCAATAACAATAAGAAGTTACAAACACAAAAGTCGAGCCGGGCGTGGTGGCGCACACTTGTAATCCCAGCATTCGGGAGGCTGAGACCGGAGGATCCAGGTTCGCGGCCAGCCTCAGCTACCTAGTGAGGCACTCCGCAACTTAGTGAGACTCAGTTTCAAAATAAAGAATAAAAAAAAAATAGGGCTGGGGGTGTAGCTTGGAGGTAGAATGCCCCTGAGTTCAATCCCCAGTACCACAAAACAACAACAACAACAAAAAAAAAACACAAAAGTCTTTATAAAGTCAGCTGTGTTAATAAAAAAAGTTAATTCAGTTTCAAGATGTTCAGTAAGCAACTGAAACTATAACACTAGGGCACAGGAGTGATGAAGATCTTATCAGTGGTTGCCAAGGGAATGGATGTGATTAACGAGGGAGACAAGTAAGGATGCGGCCTTAGAGAATACAGACATTTAAAAGATAGATGGGAGAAAGGGAGTCAGCTGGTATAAAAACAGAATGAAATGGATACAAAGCAAACAAGCTAAGGCAGGCCAGGTGTGGGTGTGATGGTGTGCACCTAAAATCCCTGTACTTGGGAGGCTGAGACAGGAGGATCCAGGTTCAAGGCCAGTCTCACAACTTAGCAGCTTCAGCAGCTTAGCAAGACCCTGTTTCAAAAAAAAAAAAAAAAAAAAATAGGATTGTAGGTCTAGCTCCGAGGTAGACTGTCCCTGGGTTCAATCCCCAGTACCAAAAAAAGAAAAAGAAAAAAAGGCAGAAGTGATCTGATTTGGCTAAAGCAAAGGTTCCACAGATGAGATAAATCCCTAAAGAATTCCAGACTCTGGATACCAATCAGGCTAAAGGGTTAAAGTTAAAGTTAATGTTGTTGGCCAAAGATTTGCAAACATTGGGGGGGTGAGTAGCTTATACTCCAACTCTCTCACTTGTCCTCAACACCCAGATGCTGGCATTCATTATGGGATACAGTCACAAAATTATTCTATGGCTGGGTATGGTGTGTGCCACACACCTGTAATTTCAGTACTTGGGAGGCTGAGACAGGAGGATCACCAGCTTCAGCAACTTAGCCATACTCTTAGCAACTTAGCAAGACTGTTTCCAGATAATAGATAAAATTGGGCTGCGGGCATAGCTCAGAGGTAGAAGGCCCCTGGGTTCCATCCCCATTGCCACTAAATGAATGAATAAATAAATAAATAAATCTTATTGATAGTCATGGAGCAAGAATTAACATGGAAAGAGGTGGCATTAGGAAGATTAATTAGATATCTATTTGAAGGATGAATTAGAAAAGAAAAAAAGCTAGATTTTGCTATCAACTAAGAAGCCAATTTCAGCAATGGAAAAAAAGACCTAATTAAGGGTGGAAGTGTAGAAGTCAGCTTGAGAAAACTGCTTTAACAGGACTTTGCTGGCCTGAGGTTGGAGTGTGTGTGTGTGTGTGTGTGTGTGTGTGTGTGTGTGTGTGTGTGTGTGGTGAGAATTGAGACCTTTTGGGGAATTTGTATTGGAGATAGTGACATCAAGCACTAATGCGATGAAAGATTGACTTGGCAATGATAAATAGAATTGGACAGCAAAGACTGGAGGTAGAGAGCCAATTAAGTTGTAGCTGCACAGTTGTGAAGTAATGAGAATCTGAAATAAAGTTTGGCAGTAGGCATTCCTTAGCAACATTCCACTGTCTTTTTCAAACTATTGCTTCCAATTTCTTCAGCCTCCATTTCTAGTCATCTGGTCTAAAGAGGTGCCTGAGCAAGCCAGTACAAGAGTCTTGGTCAAGATTCCTCAGCAAGCATTTAACAGTGAACTCATCTAGGCTGGCACTGGACATGGCCCCTACCTCCAATCCAGCCCTACTTCCCCCACTTCCATGTATTTGCCTGTATCTCTGCTACTTCTCTGGTAGAATATCTGCATGCTATTGAAATTGTATACTATGTACAGATCATCACTTTCATTTTTCCATTGCTACCATATCTGACAAAGCAGATGGTACACTGGCTCAGGTGCAAGAATTTGAGCTTAAACTTAGCTTTACTATTGAGTCCAGAGCATACTATTTAATGTATTTGGCCTAAGTTTTCATAACTTAAAAATCTAAGAAACTGATGAAAGCTCTGAACTTTCTCAATAAATTCACATATGCACCTACAACAAACAAATCTAACTTTAGGAGATCACAAGCCCCCTTCAAGCCCATCTTTGGAAACTTTAAGGCCATATTTCTTAAAATAAGTTTATGAGGATCACCTGAGGTGCTTGTTATAATGGCAGAGTCAGATCCATCTCAAGAGACTTTGCTCTGGGGTATGGGTCCAGTAATTTGCATTTTTTACAAAGTATTCCAGGTGATTCAGATGCAGATGACTCATGCTATACCACTACATCAAGAGAAACAAAGTGCTTAAGGCACTCTTCATCTCAAGTTAAAACTCTTTGGACTAAAATGCTCACGAAAAGTCATTGTAGATATAAAATTCTGTCTCTGTCTTTGTGTATATCATTGAGGTAACAATAAAAAAGTTAACTTTCAACCATGCAGTGGTGAATGCCTGTAATCCCAGCTACTCCAGAGGTTGAGGCAGGAGGACTACAAATAACAGGCTAACTTTAGCAATTTAGCCAGACCCTGTCTCTAAATAAAAAATAAAAAAGCCTGGGTATATAGCTCAGTTTGTTGTACTGTGTTCCATCCCCAGGACAGCAAAGAAAAAAAAATAATTAACTTTCAGGTGTTAAGCTCAGATGCATGCTAGTACCACTAGCAAAGAAGAGAGTCTGAACTATCCTAAGAGTGGGGAAATTGGTACTAAATGAATGGAAGAGAATAAAAGATTTGAGGGATATTCACAATTTGTTACTAAATGTTTACAAAATCAAAATAAGCTAAAATCTCAAACCCAGAATCTGTAACTTTTTTTTTCTTTTTCTTTTTTTTTGCGGTACTGGGGATTGAACTCAGGGGCATTCTACCTCCAAGCTATACCCCTAGCCCTATTTTTTCTTTATTTTGAAACCGAGTCTCACTAAGTTGCGGAGTGCCTCACTAGGTAGCTGAGGCTGGCCGCGACCCGTGATTCTCCAGTCTCAGCCTCCCGAATGCTGGGATTACAAGCGTGCGCCACCAGCCCGGCTTCAGAATCTGTAACTTTCTAACAAAAACAAAAACAAAAACAAAAAAAAGTAGGCCTAGGCATGAATCTCTGTGAGCTGAAACTTTTATGTTCCCTACAAACCGTGACACTATTAAATTCAACATACCACAAAACAGGTTCAAATTTAAAAAGCATTTCTCTTGTTCCAGTTTAGAAGTATTTGCAAAATAACAGGGTAGGAAAATTATAGAGCAACAATTTAAGCTATTATCAATTTAAACTACTAAACTTTTAAACTATCTACTAAATCCCAGTTTATGGCTTTACGTGCTATCAGCATAGAAGCAGAGAAGATAAACAACTTAGGTTTATTAAGCACCTAAGTGGCACTTTGCATAAAGCACTTCTCTGTGAAGGAAGTATCACTTTCATTGCTTAAATGAAGAAACGGACACGCCAAAGATTCACCAAGTAGCTTAGTTTGAGCAAAACTGGACTCCTAATTTTTTCGTTATTGTGAGGATTTCCAGTACCCCTTCCACCTGCCATCTCCACCCCATCCACCTGTGTCAATTTCCACACGCATTTTCCAACTCTTTTTAATCATCCCAGAGACTGTACACATTTCTCCAATAGACCTGCCAGTCTTCTTTCCTTGCCTCAATCTCCCCGGGGGGTCCAGAAGAGGGAAAGAGTAAAGAACACCGGACCGACAACAAGGGGGTGCGTCTCTCCCAGGCCTAAGCCTCTGAGCGTTGCCCTGGGCTGACCCCAGAGCAGGGCAGCAGGGCGGAGTGGAACCCGGTGCCCTCCTCACCCCTCGCGGGGACAGCCTCCGGGTCAATCGCGACACCACCAACAGGCTGCGGCGAGGCGCGCCACCGGCCTGCAGCGGCTTCTGACCGCAATGGATACGATTTCCTACAGCGGTCCAGCAACTTGCAGGTCCCCCCCGCAATTTGCCATCTAAAGGCTGGGAGTGCGGAATGGAAGGAGAATGAAGCTACCGCAACATTTACCTCCTCTTGCTCGGGCCTGGCCGCTTCCGGCCTTTCCGGGTCGCCCATCGCGCAGACGCCGCCAGAGCTACCAGAGCTGAGCAAACTGAGCGCCGCAGGACACCACCTAACTAGGACAAGGTCCAGGTGGCCCGCGGGTCCGCCCGGCCGACCCCCCTAGAACCCCAGGGACCTGCCCCGCTGGGCCAGCGGCGTTTTCTTGCCAGCCCATCCAGGGAGTTTCCCTACGCCGGCCCCGCCCACTCCCGTCTCAAGGCCCCGCCCACTCGGGCCGGCCCGCCTCACTGCACTGAGCGAGCCCCGCCCCGGCCTCAGGGCCCCGTCCACCCGGGCCGGCCCGCCTCACTCCACTGAGCGAGCCCCGCCCCGGCCTCAGGGCCCCGCCCACCGGGCCCGGCCCGCCTCACTGCACTGAGCGAGCCCCGCCCCGGCCTCAAGGCCCCGCCCACTCGGGCCGGCCCGCCTCTCTGCACTGAGCGAGCCCCGCCCCGGCCTCAGGGCCCCGCCCACCGGGCCCGGCCCGCCTCACTCCTCTGAGGGAGCCTCGCCCCAGCTCAGGGCCCTGCCTCTCTCTACTGGCTCCACCTCACTCTAACCGGCTCCCACCCCGCCTTGACAACACGCCTACGTCTGCAGTTCCTGCTTCAACGCCAGAGAGACCCACCTACCTCGGCCGGCCCCACCTCCCATCGCTTCAGGCAACAGCCTACCTCTGCCGGCCCCGCCCCATTCTACAGAGCGGGCTCCGCCTCCCCGCCTGCAGCCGGAGGGATTGTTCATGGCCTCCGTCCATTGCAGGTCGTCCTCGGCCTACCCGCTGAGGGAAGTCCCGCCCACATCCCTAGCCCCACCTACCCCCGCCCGCCCACTGAAGGACTCTGGGTGCGACCTCCGGGCCACGCCCCCATCCCAGCCACGCCCTCGGCCACGCCCCCGCGGATTCCTCACTGGTCCGGAGCCCACCCGGCCCCGCGAGGCCTGAGGAACTCCTTCGGTGCTGGCCTCCTATGCCCCGGCTCTGCTTACCGAGTGCCCGAGGTTCGGGCCGGGCGTGTGGGATTGAGATTCCGCAGACTGTCCTAACGTGCCCCAGGAACACGGCGGGTTGCGCTAACTTGTCCTGTCCGAGAGACTGGCTGTAGGGCCGCCCACAGGTGAGATGTAGAGATCATGCTATTTTGTGTACGATCAGTGGAGGATAAAGCCGCTCCATTTAAAAATCATGAAGGAAATAGAGTGGCTTACTCTGTTTTTCAGCGAACTTAAAGAGGGAGTGGTTGGAGGGAAAGTGTATGTGAACGAAGCTTGAGAATGAGAGGGAAAAATTACCAAACTCGGGGAAATGTTTTGAAAATTCCGTGAAATTGTGACTTTGACAAAATGTCCAGCCCTACACTAAGCATCTTCTGTAAATTAACTCATTCAATCTTCAGGACAAGAGTGTGAGGCAGATAGAGCAATTTCCCTCACCTCACAGACTAAGAAATTTAGGCTTAGGATAAGTAAGATTATCCAGCTAAACTGTAGTAGATTCCAATCTCCTTGCTACATGCTCTTTTCCAAGGCAAATTAACGTGAAGAGGGGCAACACTCTGGTGTAATATAACAACAATAATTTGGTTGAGATACTGATGCCATACTCTCAGAGGAACCATCTAAAGATAATTACTCTGGGCCTGTAATCCAGTACTTGGGAGGCTGAGACAAGAGGATCGAAGGTTTGAGGCCCACCTCAGCAATTTTGCAAGACCCTGTCTCAAAATTTAAAATTTTAAACCGGGCGTGGTGGCGCACACTTGTAATCCTAGTACTTGGAAGGCTAAGACCAGAGGATCCAGGTGCGCGGCCAGCCTCAGCTACTTACTGAGGAGGCCCTTTGCAACTTAGTGAGACCCAGTTTCAAACTAAAGAATTAAAAATGGGACTAGGGTGTAGCTCGGAGGTAAAATGCCTCTGAGTTCAATCCTCAGTACCACAAAAAAAAAAAATTAATTTTGAAAAGGGGCTGGGGATGTAGATCAGAGGTAGAATGTCCATGAGTTCCACGCAACCTTACCCCCCTCCAAATAAACAAAGATAACTACCACAAAAATAAAAAATAGTTTGGTCTAACAAAAAACAAAGTAAGAGAAGTAGACTGGAGCCAAAATGTGGCAAGAACCTTGCCATAAACTTCAATAACATGCACTTGTCTCATGGATACCTCTCTGAAGTATGGCAAAGTAGGATAGAAATCTTATGTTAAGCTCTGAATGTTCTAAAACCTATCACAAAGGGGGGGGGGGCTTTTTGTTTTTACATTACTGGGGTTGAGCCCAGGGACACTCTACCACTGAGCTACCTCCCCAGCCCTTTTTTAATTTTTTTTTTTTTTTTTTGGAACAGGGTCCAAGTTCCTGAGATTGGCCTCAAACTTGCGATCCTCCTGTCTCAGGCTCCCAAATACTGGTATTACAGGTATGTACCACTGTGCCCAGCTGGAAGAGAGCCTTTCTTAAAGCAGTTACTAGTGGTCAAATGCTGGGTGAAATATTTTACATATATAACTTTAAATAACTTCATAAATTCTATGAGGAAACTGAGTTCCAAAGAAGTTAATTTGCCATATGCCACATGGCAAATAAACTGAGCAAGGACTCATTCATTTAAAGTCATCACACAATATGTCTACTATATGCCAGGCATCATGTAAGACATTGCAAAATAAGAAAATACAAAAAATGAAGCCAGGTGTGGTGGTGCAACACTTGTAATCCCTGCACTTGAGGCTGAGACAGGGTTCAAGGACAGTCTCAGCAAGTAGTAAGACACTCATCAACCTAGCAAGACTCTGAAAATAAGAAGAAAATAGGGCTGGGAGTGTAGCTGGGAGGTAGAATGCTCCTGGGTTCAATCCCCAGTACCACAAAACAAACAACAAAAAAGCAAAAATGAATGAACTTAGTGAAAAAGAACATCAACCCTGAAACATATCATCATGAGCATGAATTCTAGTTCTCTCATTTATTAGCTGTTACCAAGAGCAAGTTATTCATTGAGACTGTTTCTTCATTAACAGGATAAAAATAATTTCTTCCTTATAGGGCTGCTGTGTGAATTTAATGATATATTACTTATAAAACACTTACTGGTCTTAGTGCAGTGGAACACACCTGTAATCCAAGAGATGCAGGAGTCTGAAGCAAGAGGCTCACAAATTCAAGGCTAGCCTTGGCAACTAAGCAAGACTCTCTCAAATTTTTTAAAAATTTAAAGGGAGAGGGATGTAGCTCAGTGGTAGAGTACCCCTGGGTTCAATCTCCAGTACTGTGTGTGTGTGTGTGTGTGTGTGTGTATAAATGGTTCCTGGTTTTACAATGATAAATAAAACAAAATCTCCCCAAAAGATACAGAAGGTTGTAATAAAAAAACACATTGCACAGTAAACAATCGAAATGTTTTTGAATTGTGAGGTTTCAGAACTTTGCTTATCTTTAATTCAAGGTATCTTCACATGAATAAGCCAGTCACATTTTAAATATATATAAATGGTGTTTAAAAAATTTCTATGTTCACACTATTTAGACTGATGTAAACATTGAAAATAGTTCCAGTCACTCTTCAGGCAGACCACTGAAGGCACTTCCAACCAACCCGTATCAGGAGGAAGAACCTAATCTACGACCTGAGACTCAACAGATGCACTTTACCATAGGTTTTAAGAGAAAGGTTGGTCTTTTAAGAGAAAAGGATCTTTCCAATAGGGGGGATTTATATTTATGAGTAAAAAGAATGCTCTTTGACAGTTTCAGAATCACCTGGGATGCTCTGTTAAGAAAATTTCTGACTTCCACCAGACTTAAAAGAATTGAAAAGTTAAAAGGGCAATGCAGCCAGCCAGGTGTGGTGGAGCACACCTGTAATCCCATTACTTGGGAGGCTGAGACAGGAGGATGCAGGTTTGAGGCCAGCCTCAGCAATTTAGCAAGATCCTGTTTCCAATAAAATATAAAAAGGGCTGGGAATGTAGCTCAGAGGTAGAATGTCTCCAGGTTCAATCCACCACCCCCCCTAAAAGAAAAAGCAATGCTTAAGAGTTTGCATCAGCCAGGCGTGGTGTAGACTTGTAATCCCAGTACTTGGGAGGCTGAGATGGGAAGATCTCAGATTTGTGGCCAGCCTTGGGAACTTAGTGAGACTGTTTCAAAATAAGAAAATAAAAAAGTCTGGGTGTGTAGCTCAGAGGTAGATCGCCCCTGGGGTTCAATCTCCAGTACTGACACCGCCCCCTACCCCAAAAAACCCCAAACATACAAAAAAAGAATTTGCACTAAAAGACTCTACAAGTGAATCTTGACTCCACCCCTGAGGTGCTGGGATTGAAAACAGGGCCTCGAATATGGTAAGCAAGGGCTCTAGTGATTAACTATTCTGCTCTTTCTCACTAGTGAATCTCATGCATATTCTAAAAGCTTGAGAACTACTGCTTCAAGGGAAGATCTGAATATGAGTTTAAACCTAGAAATTGCTTGCTACTTTTAAACAGTTAAAAACAATCCTATCTTTATGGGAGGAGTGTTGTTTGGGGGAAAGTACTAAAAAATGAAATCATTCTTTTAAAAATCCTTTCAAAGTCTGCCCCGGAAAGCCATTACATTGGGTAGTTTTGATATTCAGAAGATTTAGGAAAAAACGAAGTAGCAAAACTTTGAAAACCCCCAGTAAAGTTCATTCTTGGTCTTCTCTTCCTAAATTTGTTTTCAATTCTCTTAGATTTAATCACTAAACAAGACCAAAAGAGAACTTTATTTTACATGACTTTATTTTACATTTAGAACCGTTTTATGCTGTACTTAAAAAAAACTCACTCTGCTTTTAATATTACTAAAAGCATTTTAACCAAAATCTTGATTTAGGAAGACTTTAAGACATTGTGCATTAACTTTAAATATTTTCATTCTTTCAATAACTATTAAAAATAAGTTCACAATTAGGGTTTCAAATGTCCTAATCATATCTAGTTTCTCTTAATATTTTATCAATCCCATCATGTGCATACAGAGGTTAAGGTGATAAATAAATTTTGTTTCTTTCAAACACATTGATGCTAATCAGTTCTTAATCTAATTACTATTTCATTTATTCAGAAATAGCATTTAGACATTAAAAACTAATGTCTCACTTTGGCTAATTTACACATATCTAATACAGCGTGTTGTATAAGTTTTAAAGTAATACAATGAGTTTCACTACTGGTATTCAGTTTTAAATATTTTTAGTGTCAACAGGGTTGAGAATATCATGTGGTTCAGTCTTTTAAAGGAAGTTATATAATAAAAGCATAGTGCCTTTGGGCATGAAAACCATCCCCAAGGCCACTAGGTCCTACATAAGAATTGAAAAAATAGGAGAGTTTTCTCTCCTCATTTTTAATATGTAAAGTGACTAGTTTAAGTCTTAGTGAAGAAAAGTATTCCTTTTGTGCCACTAAGAATAAGAAATGTATTCCTTATTAAGCTGCTAAAACCAAAGAATTTAGGGATATTGGTCCTAGGCTAAATAATTAATTAATCATCAAAAAAGAACCTGTCACTTAGTTATAAGTAAATTTAACTTTCTATGCCAAGTAACAGTCACACTTCACTTCCTCAATTTGTAAAAAGAAAAGGCGGCCTGGCCTGGTGCCATTTAGGATTCTCTGCTAACTGTAAAATGTGGACTGATTTTCTTCTGTTTCTTAAAGTCCATGTATATACACTTTGTTCTTTAAATCAAAATTTTTATGCACATAACCATATCAGTGTATTGCCCTTAGTTTAAAAATGTACAACTATATAAATAAAAACTATTGTTTCTTCAATGTTACTTGACATTTCTTCTGTATTCTCTTTATTTAAAAAAGTAAATGTAACAAGATACTTAAAAAAGGCTAGATACAAAAGTAGTTAAGCTGCTCACGAACATTTAAAATTTTCCAAAATGTATTTTCAATAATCATGATCTTATAAAACATTTTACAGTTATCAGAAAGTGCCCAGGCTAAGTTTACATAACTGAAATACCTTAGTACAAATGTCTAGTTAGAACTGAAGTGCAGACCTGACTGACTGCATTGAAATAGGGATACAAAAAGAGTGACTGTGATAAAGTATTGTGCATTGGCCCCATCATATGTACAAAAAAGTGCCCTCACTCAAATGAACAAATTACATGCAAAATATTAGTGATTTCATTTAATATCCTAGAGCTCAATGCAGCTGAAATATACCGTAATAAAAAAGTGGTTTTTATAGGTAGAAGTGATTTTCATCTCTAAGATCTGAATGTCAAGAACTTTTCTACAAGTTCCATATACATGATACACAATTGCAGCCAACCACAAATTAAACACCATAAAAAAAGTTAAAATGAAAACACAGAACATACTTAATTTTTTATTTTGAAATTCCCTATTCCCTCTATACAAGAACCTTTGCTGAAACACTTTCCACAAAGGCAGCAGTGAATTTCAGAACATTTTACACATTTTTCCCCCTCAGCAAAAAGATAAATCACAGTGTAAATTATGTTGTTCTGCTGTCATCTTTGGCTGGGGTTAGACCCAGAAGTTGTTGACTAGCAAACCATTATGGCCAAATGTTGCTAGTGCTCCTCAGGCCTTTAAGCTACAAACTCAGCAAGGAATGTTTGCATTGAATCTCTTTAAGGTACCACCAGGGGGGTATGACAGCATTAACTTCCATAAACTTTTATAGACAAATGGAAAAAAAAATCTATAAAATTAGCTAGTAATATTACACAGCAATACACACTTTTTATACTCTACACAAAACCAAAATTCTTGGTCTTAATGGCGAGTAGCAATTTCTGTTTGAGAATCTGTTTAGAGGAATAGAGTGGGACATAAAGTCGAGAAATGCAAGTATTTGCAGTAGGAAGATGTTGGTCATCTGGTGGTCTGATTGTGATTGAGGGCATAGGCTGAAATCCTTCTTCACTGGCTGGCAATGATGGGCTTGATGTCCAAAAGTAAACCTAAACAGAAAAATCACAATTACAATTTTGGCTTATAAGATTACCATTCAACCTTTAGTTTTGGCAACATAAGAGAAGAGCCCCATTTTAATATTAAAAACTAAAGAGGTAATATTTTAAAGCTGGGTTTTAAATTTATTTTTTTGGTACTAAAAAAAGAGGTCAATCATACCTCAATGAAGTAGCTAAAACAAAACATGGAGATTAGTTATGTTCAGATTTCTAAAAGAAAAAAGTGTCACATTATGTAAAAAGAAGTAATTTCCTGTCTTAGGGCCTCAGTTTTCCCATGTGAAACATGAAGCTATTGGCCTAAGTGGTCTCTAAAGGCCTTTTCTGTGGCTTAATTCCAGGGAGGATCTATTAGTGGAAAAAGGGCACAAGGCTTCTAAATAAAAGATACATTCACAAGAATTACCTAAAAAAGTTATTTTGCATTTTACCTACCAGCAAGATGTGGTGGCACATGCCTGTAATCCCAATACTTGGCAGGCTGAGACAATAGGATTATAAGTTTGAGACCAGCCTCAGCAACTTACCAAGGCTCTCAGTAACCTAGTGAGACCCTGTTTCAAAATAAAAAATAGAAAAGTTCTAGGAGTATAGCTCAGAAGTAGAATGCCCCTGGGTTCAATCCCCAGTACCAAAAAACGAAATAATAATACATTATTATCAATGGTGTATACAGGATAACTTTAATAATAGTAAATATTTTAGGGAATAACTACTGTACATTAAATTCATGCAATAAGTTATATTGCCATTAAATTTTATTATGCATCTAATTTGTGCAATAGTGTAAACAAATGGTACTCAAAAAATGGTAACTTCTACTTAACTTTCTTTAGTTAAATACAATAACCAAGGATATCCTTCTCTGAAATATTTATTTCTCTGAACACATACCATTCCTCATTAATCTACATATGTACTAGTCTTCAATGATAATAAGTATTTATTTATTTTTATTTATTTATTTATATTTTTGTGGTACTGGGGTTTGAACCCAGGGGCATTTTACCTACGAGCTATACCCCTAGTCCTATTTTTTATTCTTTATTTTGAAACAGGGTCTCACTAAGTTGCAGAGTGCCTCACTAGGTAGCTGAGGCTGGCCACGAAACCAGATCCGGTCTCAGCCTCCCAAATGCTGGGATTACAAGCCTGCGCCACCACGCCCAGCTAGTATTTTTTTTTTTTTTTCCGGTATTGGGGATTGAACTCAGAGGCATTCTACCTCCGAGCTATACCCCCAGCCCTATTTTTTATTCTTTATTTTGAAACCGAGTCTAAGTTGCGGAGTGCCTCACTAGGTAGTTGAGGCTGGCCTCGAACCCAGATCCTCCGGTCTCAGCCTCCCGAATGCTGGGATTACAAGCATGCGCCACCACGCCCGGCTCCGGCTAGTATTTATTTCTTAAGGGAAAGCATTTTTAATCTACTGCATTTATTGTGTAGAACTAAACAGTGAAATACATTTTGCCAGTGACTCCGAAACCTAAACTAAAATAAACTAATTTATTTCCCAAAGCACAGTTGTATGGGAAACCTCATCTAGAACTATACAACGGGGAGGAAGGGAAGGGGAAGGGAGGGAGAAAGGAGAGGAGGAGATAGGAGGGGGAGGGGGAGGGGGAGAGGATGGGAAAAGGAGAGGAAGGAAGAAGGGGAAAGAAAGGGAAAAGAAGGAAGAAAAAAATCAGCCGGGCGTGGTGGCGCACGCTTGTAATCCCAGCATTTGGGAGGCTGAGACCGGAGGATCCGGGTTCGAGGCCAGCCTCAGCTACCTAGTGAGGCACTCTGCAACTTAGTGAGACTCGGTTTCAAAATAAAGAATAAAAAATAGGGCTGGGGGTGTAGCTCGGACGTAGAATGCCCCTGGGTTCAATCCCCAGTACCGCCAAAAAAAAAAAAAAAAAAAAAGAAGAAGAAAAAAACCCTCTCAAAAGTAATAGGGCCTAACTATAAAAGAACTAGAAGATTCTCTAGAGAGAACACTGGTCCAATCCACTCATTTGACAAATAAAGAAGCTTAGTGTAAAGTATTTCTCCAGGAATAAATGTTGTCAACCAAGGTAGAAAAACTACATCACTGGACTTTCAAAAACTAAGAAGCCAGGCATGGTGGCACACACTTGTAATCCCAGTACTTGGGAAGCTGAGACAGAGGATCACAGGTTCAAAGTCAGCCTCAGCAACTTAGTGAGGCTCCTTAGCAATCTAGCAAGACCCTGTTTCCAAGTAAAAAATAAAATAGGGCTGGGGATATAGCCCAGAGAGAGGTAAACGGTCCCTGGGTCTACTCCCAGTACCACAACAACAAAAAAAAAAAAAGTAAGAAGAAAAATACTGGCAGACTTCTCAGAACTACTCTCTCCAAGAGAAAATAAACTATGTAGTTCTTACCCAATAACCTTGCAAACCTTATAATTTGCAAGACTGTAATAATTCATGGGAGTACTGTTTGGGAAAAGCCCTATCATATTTTCATGTGCTCCTAGCTTTCCCTTAGACACATCTGGATAAAACTAGTAATATGTGAAAGATGATCTCTCAAAAGAGAAAGGGTAAGGGAAATGGAACATGTTGCTTAAACCCTAAAAGTAATTTTTGACAGGCATGTAAAGAGAGATCATAAATGAAAACTGTTGATAGGAAATTGTGAGGCCCTTACTGAGATTTTCTTTTTTCTGAGTGAGTAGTTAGCAAAATTTTCTTCTAGTAAAAAGCAGAAACTGGAGTAAGATTTTAACTTGGTTGACTGGAATGAGCATGCACTGGTTTTAAAATATTAGAGCATTAAAACTGTGGAATAGATTAAATTAGAACTTATAACAAATGCCCCATCATTTCTAGTTTCAGTAGGTCTTATGGAATTGATATGGGCCTTGCCTTAAGGAAACAAGGCACTCTGAAACCACAGGGATAGCTAGATTTTGACACTGGTAGGGAATGGAAAAGTTAAATGATGACCAATTATATCAAACATACCTGAAGAACAACCTAAGTCAAACTATCGACTGAGCACCTGTCTTGCCAGAGTGGAAGGCTCCTGGAGCCATGTAAAGATTCAGGAGTGCTAAAAGCAGTTCTGGATTAAGCTTGAAGGAAAATGGGAATTTATGTTTTTGTGCTTTCCTGAACACAAGTAATCATTCTCCATCTCTCAAATAAAATGAAAGCTATGCTTAGACACTGGGTCATTTCCAAACATCTCATGAGTGGTCTGGTTTAGAATTAAGGCTGCCTAAACAAGGGAAATGTCCCAGAACACCATGAGGAATATGGGCAGAAAGGATCTCTGGAGTTTTCTGGGTAAGGAATGCCCTCACATTTCTACAAGAAAGTCTAGAACAGACTAGAATGCCTTTTAAAATTAAAGAGTAAGTTGATCTGGTTATCTGAGGCTGGACATAGGCAGTTCCTTTTCCTGTTGTTTTAGTTACCCATGGCCATTCATGGTCTGAAAATATTAAATGGAAATTTTCAGAAATGAACAATTCATGTGCTCCAAACTGGGTGCCATTATCCCAATGCAGACATGAATCATCCTTTTGTCCAAAATATTTATACTATATATGCTACCCACTGGTCAGTCAGTCACTTAGTAGCCATCTCAGTTATCAGATTGTAATAATTGCTACAATGCTCATGTTCAAGTAACCCTTATTTAATGGCCCCAAAGCATAAGAATACTGCTGCTGGCAATTCAGATATGCCAAACAGAAGCCATAAAGTGTTTTCCTTAAGCAAAGATGTAAAAGTTCTCACTTTAATAAGAAAAGAAAAAGTCATGCTGAGGTGCCTAAGGTCTGGAGTAAAAATGGAATTTATAGATATTATACTGTCAGGAAGGAAAAAAGAAATTCATGCTAGTTTTATCACACCTCAAACTACAAAAAGTTATGGCACAGTGTGTGGTAAGTGCTTAGTTAAGGTGGAAAAGGTATTAAATTACAGGGTTTGCTGGGCGTGGTGGCGCATGCTTGTAATCCCAGCATTCGGGAGGCTGAGACCGGAGGATCTGGGTTCGAGGCCAGCCTCAGCTACCTAGTGAGGCACTCTGCAACTTAGTGAGACTCGGTTTCAAAATGAAGAATAAAAAACAGGGCTTGGGGGTATAGCTCGGAGGTAGAACACCCCTGAGTTCAATCCCCAGTACCGCAAAAAATAAATAAATAAATTACAAGGTTTGGGACACATCCCTCGTGGATAAGGGGAGCCTAATGAGAACAACCGTGTCCCAGGAATAAGCTGGTATCCTCTTGTGAGACTAAGGACAGCATATCAACAACTAGCATGCCTCTGTAGGTTTGGTAGTACCTTAAGTATTCTGTTATAAAGAGGAACAAAAAATGCCTTTTATTCCTTACCTCCTATAACATCCCTACCCAAAATTAAAGTGAGCAATCACTGAAAACTTAAAAGGCTATCATAAACAGTACTTTAAAATTTGAGGCTAGGGGTGTAGCTCAGTGTAAAAGCAAGTGCTCAACACAGTGTGGCCTGGGTTCAATCCCTAGCACCACCACCAACAGCAAAAACTTGTATTTTCTTCTACAAATTGTGTGCAACTTTTAACTTACAAGATCTTGTCGTTCTGTCATGCTCATCTTCTCTACTATTGACCAGAACCAACGTTTGAACTGTAAGAGCTTCTCAGCATTTTCTCCTAAGAACGAAGAGTATAAATTCAATGTACTATATCATTGTTATATCTTTAGAATATTGTTACACTTATAATAAAAAGATAAAAAATTAAAAATTTAGGATTTGAGGGGTCTAATTCCTAATACAAAAAGTTAGAACAATTTGCATAATGGTTGATGCAATCAACCTCTGCAGTTGATCAGCCAATCCTAACTCAAGAAGACCAAACCAAGAAGAATGAACCACCACCCTCAAAATTCCTAACAACATGACCTTGACTCTTCTCTGCCCTCAGGTCAGGTGCTTCTCTAATTAATAAGCCAGATTTTCCTTCACTGAGTCTGAGTGGTTGGAGGAGACACCAGACAGTCTACATTTTTAAAAAAAGTTTTCAGGTAATGCCTGAGCAGCTGACCTAAGCCTCATATAGTTTCTTTAGATAATTTTGTTTTCCCTCCTGGATTTTTGGTTTGTAAATGAGAGAACTACATTAAATAGTAGGATAAGCTGAGTGCAATGGTGTACACCTGTAATCCCAGTACTTTAGAGGCTGAGACAGGAGGATCACAGGTTCGAGGCCAGCCTCAGCAACTTAGCAATGCTCTCTGCAACTTAGTGAGACCCTATTTCAAAATAAAAAAATAAAATAGGACTAAGGGGATAGCTCAGAGGTAGAATACCCTGGGCTCACTCCCCAGTACCACAAAAACAAAACAAAACAAAAATATCATAGAACAACTTATACATTGCCAAGCACAAAGGAAAAACAATGTAGCCAAATTTAGCCTTCTATAATTTGGCTGAAGTTACTTGCAAAATAGAAAACATTAATATCTTTATGTAAGTAGTATAATCATTTTATAATAAGCTTCTTGGAGCTTCCAATATTTTATTGTATAGTCACAGCTAAAAACTCAAGACTAGTCTCAAAAACTAGTTACAAGGACTTTCAAACAAAAGAATTAAAGAGCAAATCAAACACTGGAGATAAAGCTTATTCTAAGAAGATCATCACTACTTCTCTTTATTCTTCTGGAAACTCTATTTGTGTGCTATCATACCTTTATCAGTGTAACTTGGTCTACACGTATAAAGCAAACATCATGCAATAAAATTCTTTAGAGTTTAAGACACATGAATCAGGAACAGTCAGTAGAACTGTCACGTGGATCAGGATATATAAATCCTTTGGTCATCACAAAGAATTTTTACATGTGTTCTGTATTATTAAACTATATATTATTTACAACCTAAAAAAATTAAGCACCAAATGCTAAGCCATCAAAACGTTTAGTCCAGTCATATCTTTAAAAATAGTATCAGAAATGTTAAATGCCTGAATATAGTATTTCCCAAGTCCTATAAATAGATCTAAGAACCAGCAGCTCAGAAAATGGTGACCCAATTCTCTATATGGTTTATTCCTTAAGTAAACATTAAAAAAATTTTCCTACCTGATTCATCATTGAAAGAGGTGAAACTGATCAGCATTTGCACATTAACTTCACCACAGCCATTTACCAAAAGCCTAAAATCTTCTGCTGTTAAGTCTTCTAAAGAATTTTTTGGAAGCACATCTAGTAGACCTTTCCTCATTGCCTAGAGGATTCAAAAAATTACCCTTTTATTACGATCGGTACTTTATTTTCCACAGAGCATTTATTTATTTATTTATTTATTTTTTGCAGAACCGGGGATTGAACTCAGGGGCATTCTACCTTCGAGCTATACCCCTAGCCCTATTTTTTTATTCTTTATTTTGAAACCGAGTCTCACTAAGTTCCGGAGTGCCTCACTAGGTAGCTGAGGCTGGCCGCGAACCCAGATCCTCCGGTCTCAGCCTCCCGAATGCTGGGATTACAAGCGTCCGCCACTACGCCCGGCTGCAGAGCATTTATTTATATTGTTAAAGCCCAATATCTAATTTTAGCAGCCTTCTCTAAGAATGTTCTCTTATAATCCAAAGAGGAAAAAAAATAAGTTCTATGTTTTATTTATTAGCAGATTCAAAAGAGAAGAGAAGGGAAAAAAGTATAGTCAGTAGGCCACAGTTTCAAAGTAGTATTTTTATATAGTAGTAGTAAAATGAAATTATAACAAATAGGCTAGCCATTAAATAAGAATAGCTTCAATTTGTCAAAAGTGCCATCTCCTGTCATCATCCTAGGAAAACCATGAAAATGACAACAGCAAACCTCCCATACTCAAACCCAGACTCTAGAAGGTAGTGAAGCCAAGATTTCAACCTAAAACTCTGACAGTATGACTCTAGGACCTACACAATTAGTCTAGCACAGGGGTCAGAAATATTTGACACCACTGAGTCCAAAAGTTACATAAACATTTTACCCTGAAAAGGAAAGAGTAAATACAGCATGCCTAATGTTGCTTTTGGGTAGGGTCTGACTATAGGGCTAGCCCTTGGTGGATATCTGAGGACCTGGTTTTGGGGATGTTCCTTCCATTACTGATGAGGCTATATGATGAGTGGGGTGATGAATCCTGCTGTATGAGCTTGTGTACCTATTTGTGCAAACAGAAGATGTCTACAGGACTAGCCTCCAACAAAAACTCTGGTTTCTGATTCACAGGCAGGCTTCCTAAGGCAGAAACACTACACTACATGTTGCTGTGTTTCACTGCTAGAGGAAGAACTGTGTTGTGACAGCCCATGCCCTACCCTGCAGAGAACTTTGGAAACCTGCACCTGGGTTCCTCCAGGATTCTGCCTAATATATCCTTTTCCCCTACTGATCTTACTAATGGGTATAACTGCCCGAGTACTGTGAGTGCTTCCAGAAGGTCACTCAAAGTATGGGTGGTGATAGGACTCTACAAGAACTACATTTCGGCCCACAGGCACCCTTTCTTGTTATTACATGATCTTGCCAAATTGCTTTATGTGAAAGAAAATTATTACTTGGTCTGGCCTCTCAAATTTAAGGGTAATTTACCTGGTAAATAAATTCATTGTAGCGGAATATACTAAGCTAGTCTCCTTTCACCACACGTGAAGACAAAAACAGCTTTATCACATGATACAATACTTTCTAGAAAACACTTACATGTAATGGCTGTTCTGCAACAACCAACATTCTGTGTTCTGCATATTTCCGTACATACTCATATACATTCTGGGGAGTGACTGGTATATTTACACCATTAGGAATCAGCTCAACCTGTAAAAAATTCAGCAGTGACTTTTATAAACAAGTTTGTCGAAGCAATATTAACAGTTTATAACTTTATTTCCTATAATTTTAAAATCTGAATACAAGTCTTTATCTGACAAATATCTAAGATACAAATATTTAAGTCCCCAAAATTCTTTCTACTCTTGATCTGTATCTCTCTCTGTTCATTTCCTATCATGGTCATTTCTCTCATCATTCTCATTCATTTGTATTTCCCACCCCACCCACCCACCCCACCCCCCGCAACAAGTACAACAACCCAATTCTCCTGCCAGAATCAGAAAACTGTATTTGCTTTACCTGCCCTCCACCCTCTTCTTTACACAGGTCAATTGCAAATGCCAAATCCATTGCTGAGAAAACAGCATCAGCATCTGAACTCTGAGACGCGAGGATTAGTTGCCGCAAACTCTCATACATTACAGGGTCAAAAAAAGCAAAATCATGCCAATTGACCTAAGAAGATAATCATATGAAACTCAATTAAGATATAGCTCCACTCAATTCATTAATAAGTTAATATCTACTTTGAATATATATTGATAAAGAATTTCCCACTAATATGTAAAACTTTTAGCTTTACATATTAGCTTTTTAAAAGGTAAAAATTTTCTAAATCTTTGGCTCTGACAATACATTTAATTTTTGAAGTATAAAACATTATTTTCCTTTTGTGTTGTGTGTGTTTGGTACTTGGGGATTGAACTCAGGCACATTCTACCTCTTTATTTTTTCTTTTGAAACAGGGTAAAAATAAGTTGCTGAGGGTCTCACTAAGTCACTGAGACTAACCTTGAACCTGCCATCCTACAGTCTGTGCCTTCCAAGTACTGCTTAAAAAGTGTTACTTTCTGAAAAACTTTAAAGCTATTTCATAAGAGGGTTTTTGTTTTTTTTTTTTTAAGTTCCAAAAATTTATTTGAAAATCCAGCACTAGTAAGGCACAGTGATACATGCCTATAATTCCAGCTACTCAGGAGGCTGAGGCAGGAGCATCCCAATATAAAAACGTAATATGCCAGAAGTATCAGGGGATCTGTTTGCAATAGGACCAAGGTCCAACAGGCCCAAAGTTACATGATACCCACTCTAGTATGCCATCTCCCCATGTATGAATACTTTACCTATGTCATTAAATACTTGAAAATTATAATAATGATGGGAATGCGTTAAAATTTAATGGTAAATATTTTAAACTGTGCAGCATTTATTTTGTTTAAAAAAATTGTTGGAGAAGTGTTATGTTCATCAAAATTACTTACTTTCCTACCAAGCAACACTTTAATTACATGTCTATTCAATGTTATAGGACATAGTTCATTCTGCAACAGACATAGTCCAAGAATCCTAAAAATAAAAACAAAATTTAAATTCAAAATTAATTCTAGAATACATAACCCCACATATACATATACATTTAATATTTAGAGAAACTTTCTACACCCTATTTCTCATCCAGTATTAAATACAGAGTATACTAAGTTTTACAACAAGTAATTTTTAGCTGACACACACGTGTAACCCCAGCTATTGCAAAGGCTAACGCAGGCAGACCTCCAGTTTGAGACCAGCTGGGCGCACTGTGAGGCGCACTGTGAGACTCCATGAGAGGCTGGGTTGGAGGGAGAAGGATAATATTTTAGAAAACCTCAACCTGATAGGATGTTGCTCAGTGGTACAGAGCATGCTTAGCAAGCACAGGCCCTGGGTCCAATCCCCCCAACTTTTCCTCCCCCAAATTTAAATACTAAGATTAGAGTTATTTTACCTGCCAATATTTCTGAAACAATTCAACCTTGCTTCTGTGTTTTTGCCAGGCCTTGGAGTATAAAACCCTCTCTTTCCAGGTTGATAAAACAAGGGGGCATTGTCGTCACCATCATCTGTGTCATCTAAATCCATATCTACCACACTTCGACTAGAGCCATGGCGCTTTCGGTTTTCCTTAAAACAAGAGTATCAGAGACTAAGTCCCAAGACTTACTTTTAAAAATGCAATGTATAAGGGATGAACACATGCCTAGCAAGCATGAGGCCCTGGGTTTGATCACCAGCAACAGCATTAAAAAAAAGAATGAACTGGCTCTCTGAAATCACTCAAAGTAAAATCAAGAAGGTAGAGCAGCATCATATTAAAATGTATTTGTGTAATGATACAATAAACTCTAACATCACTTTTGAGGACTATGATACACAAACAGTTAAGGCTTTACCATCTGTATACTTAAATAAAATCACTTAAAGAAGTTCAGGTTGGCTTTTTTCACCTTGAGGCCTGAAAATAATATTTTCACTGGATACCAAACCCTGGATAGACAATACTTTCAGCATTTTAACAATGAAATCCCATGGTCTTTTGGCCTCTATACGTTCTCATAAGACATTCACTGGCTTTCAAGTCACTTTTCCCTATATCTAAGACACCATTCTTTCAAGAACATTTCTTTATCTTTGTTGTACCAGTTTGATTATGGATGTATGGACATAGCTTTCTTTTAGTTTATCCTATTTGGAGTTCACTGACCTTCTTGGATCTGTAAGTCTACATCTAAAACCAAATTTACTTTTCAGACATTATTTCTTTAAAAATTTTTTTATAGCAATTTCTTTCTCCTCTTCCTCTGAGTACTTCAAGGACATGAATGTTCAGTCTTTGGATGCTGTCCCAAAAGCTCTGAAAGTATTGTGCAGTCTGTTTTAAATATTTTCCCCATCTGTACAGAAGGGACAGTTTCCATTGAGCTGCAAGCTGGCACTTTTCTGTCAACGTTCACTCTGCTACTGACCTATCCAGGGAATTTTATTTTCTTTCAGATGCTACACTTTCAATTCTAAAATTTGTTTCTCTTTTAATTTTCAATTTATCTGCTGAGAACCTTAATCCTTTCAGTCATTATCATTCCTACAATTGAGTCAGTTCAGTTACCATTTACCATCTACTGGTTCTTTTCCCAGGCAAATTGGTCAAGTCTTTCCTGGTTCTTTGTATGTTGAGTAATTTTAGAGCCTGTGAATGTTTGTACTGTGGACATTTTGAATACCAGGTTGTGAAAATGGGCTGTATTAAAATGATATGAAGACCTAGGGGTTTTTTTGTTTGTTTGTTTTTTGGCGGGGGGGTGCTTTAGTAGTGTAGGGGCTTCAAAGCCAATTAAGTTTTCAAAACCTTTACTATGTTGTTAGAGTCTACCCTGCATATGCACCAGTTGGGATAGTTTGAGACTTTGGGATAGTGGTTTATTCTACAGTTTAGTCTAGAACTCTTTGTTCTCTTCCAGGTAAGATGAAGTAACAGAAAAAATTTCCCTTTTGTCTGAAAAGATACCATATATCAATCATTTTTCAAATTTTGACTTCCCCTTTCAATCGGTAACCTACTCTTTACTTTTTATTCAAGTTTTCAGGTAGTTCCCTTTTTTATTTTATCCAGAGTTTTTAATTGTAATTAGTGAAAGGAATAACATTCTTTCTCTATGCTTTTACTCAAAAAAAAAAAAAAAAAACATAGTTCCTGCCAGGCATGGTGGTGCACACTTTTAATCCCAGAACTTGGGGGGGCTGACACAAGAGGATCACAGGTTTGCAGCCAGCCTCAGCTACTTAGTGAGGTCCTCAGCAACATAGTGAGACCCTGTTTCAAAATAAAGAACAAAAAATAGGGCTGGGGGTGCAGCTCAGAGGTAGAATGCCGCTGGGCTCAATCCCCAGAACCGCAAAAAAAAAAAGTTCCTTTCTCTCTCCTGCTTTCTTCCTCCTCATTTGAATTTCCTTAAAATTTAAATTATAAGTGTTTATCTGAATACATGAAGAAAATATCCCTTACCTGTACCTTTTCTGAGGAATCCAATAACCCAAGATCAAGGATACTATCAGCTCCATTTTCCCTAAAAAACAAAAAAACATTCATATTCCAGATAATTAAAACTTTTAGAATCTAGTGTAGAAAATAATAAATTTCTTAGAATTTATAAACGCATTTAAGTTTTGAAGTCAACAAATATCCAGGGCACTTACGAGGCCTAATGCCATTGTAGACAGAGAAGTCAGTAATACATTATTTTTTAAAACCCCTCTGGATGTTACAACTATAATTCAAGATAATGGGGTAAAGACTACCTTATTTGAGACAAAATAAGTGCAGTCTTCATCAGGGTATGGGAACTAAAGCATTGTAGAAAAGCAGAAAAATGTTCAGAAAACAATCACAATAAGAATTAAATTCTCTTGCATATTTAATAGTTCTGGAATACTAATATTAAATTTATTGTTTAGTCTATAACGTCAGGTGAAGGCAGTCAATATTGTATGTTAGTTGCACTCAACAGAAAATGCTTTTAAATTAGCAAAACATATATATTTACAAAGATGCATATTTTCCTCAACTTTTTCTGTAATGGGCTAAGCTGTATCAATGTGCTGATCGCTCAGGAGGAATTAGGAATACATAAAAATCCAGAAAGAAACTAGCAAAATAAAAATTAACTATCAACAGTCTTTGGCTTGGACCATTCAAAAATTCTGGAAGTGGCTGTTTAGTTTCAGTGCTCAAGCTACACCTCTAGGATTGTAGCGAATGTCATCCCTTATTCAAAATTATGATTAGGCACCAGGTGCTACCTGCATGAATGTTTCTATCACAACAAACCATAATATGATGTATGGTTACAATGTACCAATAAAAGTATTTTTAAAAATTTTTTATTAGAAAAAAGTACCAGAAAATTTTATCCAAGGGCTGAGGGGTATAAGCAACTCAGTGTTATGGTAATCTCCTGGCATGTGGGAGACCCTCGGTTCCATCCCCAGCACCACAGAAATTTTCATTTAAAATAATCAACACTTCAAAGCTTCAAACTAGCTATCAGTATAGGCCCAGAATAGAAACCATAGAGTAAGTATGGCATATATTCCTAATGTCACTTTTACTTGTCACCTTGGGAAAAGAGTAATTTAACTGTTAAGTATTTTTAGATTTCATATTAAAATAAATATGCATACAGAACTGAAAGCAAAACTTTGATGAATTTCTAAGGTGAATCATGGGGCCTAAAAGAAACTTCCTACTTATGGCAAGAAGTTAGGCACTGACTCCAAGATTCTTTGAGTATAATATGGCCTCTTGCCACTAAGGGTATTCTGGTGGAGAATTTGAGATGTACTTTTTTGAAGCAATTCCTAAATATCAATATATAGAAGATCTTTTAAAACCTAAGTGACTAATAAAAACTACCATTCTAAAACATGAGAAATTTAGCCACCTCGCTCATGCATTTTAAGCCATCACTTTAGAAAGCATTTTCAGTCCTGTATTATATGGTATACATTTTAGGATATGGTGACACACACATACTGAAAATAAAGTAGCTGATGTTTAAACTGAAATGCCTTCCCAATTGTAAACATTACCGTCCATGTGCAATAATAAGTTCCATGGCCTCATCTACTCTCGCTCTTAGCGAATCTTCACTTGCTAGAAGGAGAAGCAGCTGAGCTGGGGATAATTCCAACAGCATGCCAGTGATTTTACTTGCAAATGCCTATAAATGATTAAACAAACGTTACTTGCCTACTCTCTGAAATTGCTTGTCAAAATCTGCAATCAAGGAGAAGAGACCTTGGTGGTGGTGATGGTGGGGATCTGCATTTATTTTTTGAACAGTAGAAGATAAAGAGTAGAAGGAGAAATACAAGACACCTGAGTGCTACAAAATGCCAGGTGAAGTCTTTATGAAACCAGAAGCTTAGCTATAGAGAACTCTGACAGTGAATGAGCAGTCCATGTGCTTTAGGCTAGTTATGGTATCTGTATGGCAAGTCTTTTTAAGGTTTTTAAATTCCATATGAATTTAATTTCCATTTTTTTAATCTTTCTCATTTGGGGTAGGAAAAAAGAAAGGGGGAGAAAAATGAGGAAAGAAAGGGGAAAAGATGCCTATATTTAAGGCAAGAAATATAATTGGCTTTGTGTTTTCATTCCTACAAAAAAAAAAAAACACTAGTTTATATGTTTCATATTTTATGAAAGAATTCTGACAACATTCTGTAAGCTGGGCATGGTGGCTCACGCCTGTAATCTCAGTAAATTTAGGAGGCTAAAACAGGAGGATCACAAGTTCGTGGTCAGCCTCAGCAACTTGTGAGGCCTCCCGCAATTTAGTGACACCTTGCTTCAAAATAAAGAATAAAATTGGACTGAGGGTATAACTCAGAGGTTCTATCCCCAGTACCACAAAAACAAAAACAAACAAACAAAAACCTTCCTGCAGTACTTATCAGCAACAGATTACTGTGATGTGTTTGAGCTACAACTTGCTAGCAAATAAAGTCTGCCTCAAAAAGTAACAATAAGAGCCGGGCGTGGTGGCGCATGCTTGTAATCCCAGCATTCGGGAGGCTGAGACCGGAGGATCCGGGTTCGCGGCCAGCCTCAGCTACCTAGTGAGGCCCTCCGCAACTTAGTGAGACCCTGTTTCAAAATAAAGAATAAAAATAGGACTGGGGGTGTAGCTCGGAGGTAGAATGACCCTGAGTTCAATCCCCAGTACTGCCAAAAAAAAAAAAAAAAGTAACAATAAGAACCGAGCATGGTGGCGCACGCTTGTAATCCCAGTACTTGGGAGGCTGAGACAGGAGGATCCAGGTTCACAGCCAGCTTCAGCTACTTAGTGAGGCCCTCTGCAACTTAGTGAGACCCTGTTTCAAAATAAAGAATAAAAAATAGGGCTGAGGGGTATAGCTCGGAGGTAGAAATGCCCCTGGGTTCAATCCCCAGTACCACACACACACACACACACACAAAATAATAATAACAATAATTTGTGCAAACAAAGATATAGATAAATACAGCACATGGCTAATTCTCTAACATACAGGAACTTGGGAAGTAGAATGGGTAAAGTATCCCAACCTAGGGTGGATTAGGAAAGAAATTCAAGCTATATAGTTATCCTCCAGAAACACTGTTTCTTTATTCATTCTAATTCAAAAGCAAGAAGGGGGAAAAGTCAGTCAGTGAAGAGGTAGTTATGTGCACAGTACATACTGGTTGCATTGCTTGTACACGAGGATAGAGCCTCTCTCCAAGTGCCTGTCGATGTGCTGGCAGAGGATCAGGATCATCACTAGGATTCCCTTCAGAAGCAGGTCTGAAGGGCCTCGTGTCGATGGAAAGCTGTCTTCTAAAGTCTCTATAAGAGGAAGAAATCTCTTGTAAGTTCGTATCCTTTGATTACTAGGTATAAATATCAGCACAACTAGAAAGAGAAAACCAAAGCATACAGGCTGTTCCAGTTAGGATACCAAGGTAGTATGATGCCTAAATAAATGAAGGTTGGGAAATAAGAATTATCTAGATCTTGTCACTTGAAAGTCTATAAATTTATAATGTATAATTTGATTCTAAGGGTATAAGACCCTGCCTGGAATTCCTGGAAATTTTGGGAAAAATTAAAATGTAATCCATTCTAACAAGAGAAAAAGCAAAAGTTTTAAGTAACAAAATTGCCACAATTAAGATTTTAAGATAAATTAACGAAAGAATTTAGGATCTTCCTGGAGGATCGCAGGTTTGCAGACAGCCTCAGCTACTTAGTGAGACCCTGTTTCAAAATAAAGACTAAAAAATAGGGCTGGGAGTATAGCTTGGAGGTAGGTAGAATGCTCCTGGGTTCAATCCCCAGTACTGAAAAAACAAGGATCTTACTAAGTTGCTAAGGTTGGCCATGAACCTGGGATCCTCCTGTCTCAGCTTTCAGCCTCCCAAGTACTAGGATTATAGGCATGTGTCACCGTGCAACTGTTGGTTAGACTATTCTTAGTTACTAGACATATATTCAAACATTAGAAATACTAAAAATTCTTTAAATATCTTTCTTTAAAAATCCATAGTTAAGATTGTTTCACAGCTGGGTGTGGTGGTGCACCCTTGTAATCCCAGTACTTGGGAGGCTGAGACTAGAGGATCTGGGTTTGCAGTCAGCCTCAGCTACTTAGTGAGACTCTCCACAACTTAGTGAGACCCTGTTTCAAAGCAAAGAATAAAAAATAGGACTGGGGGTATAGCTCGGAGGTAGAATGCCCCTGGGCTCAATCCTCAGTAGGACAAAGTATTCAATAAAAGATACAAAATTACTTACCTATCCCGGTCTCTCCGAGAACCTGCTCTCAAGCCACTACTCCTCCTCATTTCCCTTTCTCTCTCCCTTTCCCGATCTCTCTCTCCTCTGTTCCTTAATCTCTGCATTAAACCTAGAAAAGATAAAATATGAATGCAAATGTGACTACCTTAAATTTCAGTCAGTGCAAATAAATGAGTCAAACACAAAAGACATGGCTAGAGACCATCTTCCTTGGTACTGTTGTGCTAGTGCCTTTCTCCCACTTTCCCTCCGATTTTGAGGATTGCAGGTGATTTGTATAGAGTACACCTGGCACATATTATATGTTCACTTCAGTATTTGTTAAACGGGTTTTTCCCTTTGTCAAGTCAAAGCTGTGAAATAGTATGTAGCAATTAAGGCTGTTAGTGTCACTATAAATAATGCTGAGTTTCTTACATGATTAGAGTCATTTAAATATCTTTCTTCTCTACTCTTAGTTTTGAGCATTAAAGCATTATAGACTATAATAACATTAGCTATTATTATCTTTAAGTTTCTAAACCCAGGAGAGAGTATAGTTTCCTAAGAGAGTATCAAAAAGATTATTTCTGAAGTGCTATGACTTCCCAGGTTTCCTTGTTCAAATCTGCTAAACTATTATGATTTCAGACTATATATACGAAGTGGTAAAAGTGATGATGAAAAGCTGGGGGAAGCCAGGCGTGGTGGTGCACGCTTGTAATCCCAGCATTCGGGAGGCTGAGACCGGAGGATCCGGGTTCGCAGCCAGCCTCAGTTACCTAGTGAGGCACTCCGCAACTTAGTGAGACTCAGTTTCAAAATAAAGAATAAAAAATAGGGCTTAGGGGTATAGCTCGGAGGTAGAATGCCCCTGAGTTCAATCCCTAGTACCGCAAAAAAAAAAAAAAAAAGCTGGGAAAACTCTTCTCATTTTTTTCACCCGTTAGCCTTTCTACAGCTCATTCGGTCTCCATGGTGATTTATAGAACCCCAACAAGATATAGATTGTAGCCTAAGTAAAATTCAAGATTTTCTTAATAATGTCTATAAACTTTCTCTCCTTTGATTACTATATCCATCCAGTTATAAAATGACAATCTTCTGCCCCTACTTGACCAATTATTATTTCCTAAAAACTTTGGTAATTTTCATGGATTTTTAAAATCTGCTAACATCTTGAAAATTACATAAAAGCCCTATTCCCAAAGTGCTAGTTCTCAATTAATGAGCTTGCACTCTCAAGGATGTTAATATAGAAAGTCTTACTTTAAAAGAAAAAAAAAATAAAGCCTTGCTAAATTAAAATAGTGAGGTAGGTAATATAGTTGGTTTACATCTGGCTGCAAACTCTCTTATCTCACTGGGCACTAAAAGCAAGTTTAAAAATCATACTTTGAATAGCCCATCTAAAGAAGAGCAATTTTTTCTGAAATATCTGTATCAGTTAATATGGGGTAAAGGAAATACTGAATGCAATTTGCTCACTGAATTTTTATATTACCATGTATCGCACACAACCCCAATTCCCCAAACAAGTTAATAGCTGAGATGAAAAACTAGTACAATCACAAATATCAAAATAACTGGCAGTAAAAAAGCAAACTGTTAAACTGTCAATTCTAGAAGTTTAATCAAGATTAGATCATTCACCTAGAATAAAGTATGAAAATAAAAGTCTGCATTAAAATTCTACTACAAAGACCTATACAATCATGTCTACCATTGTTTATGATGCTTGTTATCTATACTTACTTGTATGGGTACCTTTGTTGGCATTTTGGATACAATCTAGATTTGGCAATTTTTCATTTGACAAAAATGCTTGTGCAATGGCTGTATAAAAACTTCGTGCTACACCACTGCCCTCTCCTGGCTCATCCTTAAATGTGACTTTTACTCTGTGGACAGCCATTGGAGTGGTAGCACATCTTCGGCCAAAATGATTGTTAAGCTGCCTCATGGTCTGTTGAATGAGAAGATCTCGATCCCGATCAACCTATTAAAAACATGCCAAAAATAGTAAATTCCTGGAAATCACTTTGAATTCTTCATTGTAAAATCTAAATTTTAAGCCGGGCGTGGTGGCACACGCTTGTAATCCCAGCATTCGGGAGGCTGAGTCCGGAGGATCCGGGTTCGCGGCCAGCCTCAGCTACCTAGTGAGGCCCTCCGCAACTTAGTGAGACTCGGTTTCAAAATAAAGAATAAAAAATAGGGCTGGGGGTATAGCTCGGAGGTAGAATGCCCCTGAGTTCAATCCCCAGTACCCCCCCCCAAAATTAAAAATTAAAAAATTAAAAATAAAATAAAATCTAAATTTTACCTTTTCCTTGACAGTTTAAAAACTCTAAGTATTAGGTTCTCTATATTCTAAACATGCAGCATTCTAAAGCAAACAAGAATGTTCTGCATTAAATCAGGACAATGAAATTAATTCAATTTGAATACTTTCAAGGATCTGGAAAACAATAATTTGTTCTATTTTGGGATATATCACAATAAATTCCAAATGGTTTAGAGATATAAATTTTTAAAAAATAGATGAACTCCTTGGTGGTCAAAAATAAACAAAATGGAAAAAAATGACAAACTGGAAAAAATATGCACACTTTCTATTACAAATATACACGTTCGTGAATGTGTATTACTATGTAAAGAGAAACAAATTCCAAAATTTAAGGAAAAAGCAAACAACTTTATAGAAAAATAGGCAAATCTATTGAGTTCACAAGATGTCATTTCTTACCTATCACATTAACCCAAATCTGAAAACTTGACAACAAACTGCCAGCAAGACTGGGGAATCATTCTCAGAGTGATGGAGAAAATGCACAAATATACAACCACTCTGCAGAAATGTTTGCCAGTATCTGGGAAAATTATATATGCACATGGCCTTTGACCCTGCCATTCCATCTCTAGGAATCTATCCCACAGACACATTAGCAAAAAAAGAGAAACATACACTAATATATATTAGCAAATGGTTAGAAATAAATTGAAGTGTCTAGTTAATAGATTTGCTCTTAAAAAAAGGTAACAACCATAAAATACAGTACACTAAGCAACTGTAAAAGGTGGAACATCATAGGGCATGGTGGCATGCACCCGTAATCCTAGTACTTGGAAGGCTTAGACAGGAGAATTGCGGGTTTGAAGCCTCAGCAACTTGGGCTCTCCACAACTTAGCAAGACTCTGTTTCCAAATAAAAAATGAAAAGGGCTAGGGGTAAAACTCGGAGGTAGAATCTTTCTATAGAAAGCTATGATTTTATCCATAGGATATACTGTTAACTGGGGGAAAAAAATCAAAGTGGAAGAAAAGTGTACAGCATGCCTGGCGGGGAGGAGAAAGGGGAAAAGAGAGGCGAATGGAGGGTGAACATATATGGTTATATTTTTTAAAGGTAATTAACCTTTAAAAATGGTAAAAGAGACAAGAGTAGAAACTAGATTTCTCTGAATATACCTTGTAGTAGAGTTGACTTTGCAATATTATATATTTTTACATTATGATATAAAGCCAAAAGAGAATATAATCTCTAAAACGATGTAAAATGAAACAGGGCTGTCATTGTATAAAACTGGTAACAAAATCACACAAAGACAAATTATTTCAAGTGACTTTAAAACCAATTTGACTGTATCTAAGAACCAAAAAAAAAAAAAAAAACTGAGTTAATCTTAAGCTACTTTCAATAACCATTTTGTTGGTGGTAATGTCGATACTGTCATTCTAGGACTTCTGTGTGTATGCTGTGGATTAAAGTGAGCAATTTTATTAATGTTGCTGAAAAGTTGAATATTCAGTTTGAAATAAAGGAGACACAGATTTAAGATCTAGGTGTAGTTGCCTATTCCAATCCTAGTACATTGGAGGCTGAGACAGGAAGATCACAGGTTCCAGGCCATCTCCGCCAACTTAGCAAGAACTTCAGTAACTTATCAAGACTCTGTTTCAAAATAAAAAATAAGCCAGGCCTGGTGGTGCACGGTTGTAATCCCAGTACTTGAGGGGCTGAGACAGGTGGATCACAAGTTCACGGCCAGCCTCAGCTACTTAGTGAGGCCCCCCCACAACTTAGTGAGAACCTGTTTCCAAATAAAGAATAAAAATAGGGCTGGGGTATATAGCTCGGGGGTAGAATGTCCCTGGGTTCCATTTCTAGTACCCCCCCCCCCCAAAAAAAACCCACTGGCAGTTTTTATAGTTAGCATTACCTAAACTCCCTTAGTATTAGAAAAATTGAGCTGGGCATGATAGCACACACTTGTACTCCCAGTACTTGGGAGCCTGAGTCAGGAGGATTGCAGGTTTGCAGCCAGCCTCAGCTACTTAGTTAAGGCCCTCTACAACTTGTGAGACCCTGTTTCAAAATAAGAAATAAAACATAGGGCTAGGGGTGTAGCTCAAAGGTAGAACGCCCCTGGTTTCAATCCCCAGTACCACACACACAAAAACAACCAAACAAACAAACACTCATGCATGCATAATAAAAATTAAAACAAAACAAAAATATAAATCTAAAGCTGAAAACTCTTTGGTCATCTTTAGAAGATGCAAAGTCATCTAGAGAAAATCACTACTCTAAACTTGATTATTATAGTTTCTTAAAATTTGTAATTATAAGAGCATATCCCTAAATAAGATCTATTGTTATTCTAGATGTTTTAAAATTCATATAAATTGCAGACTACGGGTATAGTAAAAAAAAAAAAATCTAAATACCTTTACCTCTAGTGATAAATCTCTTGACTGCTGGTTTCTCAGTTTTTCCATTTCTCTACGGAATTTTGATTCTTTTACCTCAAAACCACCCAATTCCGTTAGGATCTTTAAAAAAATGCACAACAGAATTATTCTCTGAAATATATTCTTATCAGGCAAAAACGAATTTAAAGAGCACAAAATACATACTGATCCAGGTTCTGCTCCAACGTCTTCCATGAATACTCTGCCAAACAGTTCTAAAGAAAGGCGCCAACGTCCTAGCAGCATGTCATGAGAAATAACCATTCCCATGAAGCTACACTGTGGCCTGTAAGAAATTTAAAGGAGGGGAGAAATGATTTAGCCACCTCCCAAAATTCACTTGTTTGGAATCAACTGTAGTAATTTACTTGGTCTTTTAATATTCTGAGGCCTTAGCGGCTTGTTCCTTTCATCCTCTACACATAGATACACCATCTTCAGGGTGCCTCCTATCTTCAACTTTTATTTCACTTCCTTCTCCTTGAAGTGTAATGTCCATCTCTACCTAGGTAATTCACAGGTCTCCCTCTAAATCAGTATTTCCATTAGCTAAGCATATATATCCACATCTACGATGTTCTACTCAAACTCAACATAGCTAAAACTTAATATGGCCTCGAGACAAGGATTTTTTCATTATTACCATCTATTTGCCTATTGCACAGTCCTGAAACAAATATTCCCTTTGTTCTTCTAGAGTGATAAAGTCCATCCTGCCATTCTCTTCCTTTACGTAATTTCCTTTCCATTCCCAAAGCTAATACTCCACCCTCAGCTCCTTTTTCCTCACTAACTGAAACTAGTAACAGCTTTCTAACTGGTTTCCCTACCTCTAATTCTTTTATCTGCTTCTACACTTTCTAACCATTTCAACTCAAGCTATATTGCCTCTAGGCACAGCTACATGCCACCATGCCCAATTTACATCTAATAAACACTGAAAGCATGGGATCTTAGAACTACTTCAACAAAATGAAAAGAATACTAATTGATGACAAAAGCCTCCAACTCCCCCCAAATGCAGAAAACTCAACTTTATTAATTTAGTATTTGATAATACACTAGAAATCACAGAAATAATATTTAATTATATTATTTATATACAAGTAAATATACAAAGTATACAATTTCTTTTCTCTCTGTAGTACTGGGGATTGAATCCAGGGGCATTCTACCTCCCAGCTATATCCCCAGCCCTATTTTTTCTTTATTCGAAACAAGGTCTCACTTAAGTTGTGGAAGTCCTAAGTAGCTGAGGCTGCGTGGAAACCTGCAATCCTCCTGTCTCAGCCTCCCAAGTACTGGGATTACATGCCTGTGCTACCATGCCTGGCTGAAGAATAAAATTTCTAAATAAAAATTCACTCCTATGATCCCAGTACTTGGGAGGCTAAGACAGAAGGATAACAGGTTTGAGTCCAGCCTGAACAACTTAGCAAGACCCTGTTTCAAAATAAAAAAGGCTGGAGGTATAATTCACAGGTATGCTCCTGGATGCAATCCCCAGCAAAGTAATAACAAAACAAATTACTTTATAAAGTAATGTAACAAAACTACTTTCACTTAGCAAGTACCTGAAAGATGTAAGAGGTGGCCCTTCACTTTCAGTAAGTCCTATTTCTGCCAATAAACTACTTTTCAATTGTGCAGCAAGATCATGAGCAGATGGGCCTGGTTTTGAACTCTCAGCTTCTTCTGCCAGCACATTCTGTTCTTCACCTTCCTTTTTCTGCCGATTTTGCATGTTCATTACATTTTTCAAATTGGCAGCATAAGACATTTTGGTTGGAAGAACCTATGAATTTTTACATTTAAAAGTTACACATTAATAAAAAAGGGGGGGAGGCTTTTGTTTTCAACTTAGCACGGCTCTATAGAAATGACATGAAAGTTAATTAATTTCCCCTTTCTGAAACTTCACCTGTAAAGATACAGTTGAATCTGGTCTATGTGGTTCCCATGGTTGACCACCAATTCCAGTACATTCACACCACAGCAGTCTCAGAGAACTTTTAAAGCAATCCTTACTGTACTCTGGTACTTAAGTCTCTTACACATTTTCAACATTTTTAGTATTGCAATCTTCTTTGTCATTTAATTTAGAAAATTCTATTCAACTATATTTCTTCTATACCTGGCTTTTTAACATATCGCTTTTTTAGGAGAAACAGTAAAGTGTCATTTTAGGCTCCCAAATCAGACTTGAATCTGAAAACTATAAATACTACTTAACTAATTTTGTGATAAGACACTCCCACATGAAATTTTTCATAATCTCTTCAAGCCTCTATTTCTAACCCATACAATCAGGATAATAACACTTTCTCACCAACATGGTTATAAAGACTGAGGCAGTGCCCAAAGTACAGAATTACTCAATAAATATTGGGTATTATTATTAATGTGACTTTATTTACCTACATCCTTGATTCAAATTAATTCAGTGCTCAGGAATCTTCAGCCAAGATTACATACACTCATATATATATATATATATATATATATACACACATACATACATACACACACATGATAAAGCTATTTCATGGATGAAGTGACCTAGTGGAATTCCTTCTGTCATTTCTGACACCC
>PVLC010001750.1:7559-34922 GCA_004027655.1 Graphiurus murinus | reverse complement strand
ACCACCACACCCGACCTGATACCTTTATTATCTGAAGAAGAAAAATATTAGGAATTGCATAATGCACTAAAAATCAAGATGCTGAGACAAGTTCTTATTAACAAGTATTACATTACACAGACTCTTACTGTCTTACCTCAAGGCAGTTTCTGTCCATTGTAACCTCCACTAAGCATTTCCCACTACTGGCAGATGAAGAATAAAGACCCTGACTTGGCCGGCCAAAAAGATCCTCCTTTCTGGCATTTGGCTGGAATTTTAATAGAAATATTCTAGTTACATTAAACACTTGTAAGAAAACAAGGTCAATTAGAAAGAAACATTAGGACTAGTTTAATTCACCTGTAACAGGTGCGGTTGATCAGCCAAGGGGATGGCTTCAGCCAGAGGCACTTCAAATGGATTTGGGGGTATACACCCAAGGAATGTCATAGAGTCTGAACGTCGGAAAAATGGATGGTTTTGGCCAGTTTCTGCAGGAAGAGAGTCATCATCCTTATCATTCAAAGTTGCACCTAAACATAAAAACATAAAATGTTTTATTTAATAAAAATTATTATTAGGGAAGAGTAAAGGATATTAATTTGCTCAATCCAAAATTCCTGATACTATATAACATTTTAATGCACTGTAAAACAAGTTATACTACGAAAGTTCTGGTGTTTTCAGGGTGTGTGTGTGTGTGTGTGTGTGTGTGTGTGTGTGTGTGTGTATGTGTGTTTTAGTGGAGGTGAAACTCTGGAGCCTTTTATCTCTGGGCTATACCCCCAGCCAGCCCTATTTTATTTTTTTTATTTGGAAAATTTGCAAACAGGATCTCACTAAGTTGCTGAGAGCCTAAGTCTCTGGGGCTGACTTCAAATCCATGATCCTCCTGTCTCAGTCTTCCAAGTACTGGGATTACAGGTGTGTGCCACCATGTCCAGCTTGGTATTTTCTTAATGATAATTCAAAATATAGCAGTTTCATATGCTTACAACAAAAAAATTATGTTTATGTATTCTATAAAAATTTAAAAATGCAAAAACAACAGAAACAAATGCCATTCCATTCATATCCTCTCTTCACCTATCTAGAAACTCAAACTAGAACACAACTAGATTCCTAAGCATATCAGGACCCAACTCGCTGATGACTCCTAAGAGAGGAGATAACCAAGAACCGAAAGCTGCACATTTGCTTACTGCAGTTAGATAAACCAAGAGATGCCTAGGCAGGCAGCTAATGTATCACAACAGTAAGCCAACACAACAGCATCAACTCTCCTTAATGTCTGAAAATGTTGGCAACACTTAATGTGCTGGGAAAATGGCAATGAGCTATGGCCAAGTGCTCAAAAAACAAAAGTTAGGTCAGTTGTCTTTCCCTAGGTTAACTAAAAGAACTAAGTAGAGAATATGAAATAGGACAATAGCCTAACTTTAAAAATCTAACTTCCAATTGAAATTATAACAGAAAACTACAAGTTGGCTATAGAAAATCTCAAAGTTTTATGGTTTCACAAGTTTTGGAGATAGGCAGGCATGGTGGTGCATGCCAATAATACCAGTACTTGGGAGGCTGAGACAGGAGGATCACAGGTTCATGGCCAATCTCAGCAACTTTGTGAAGCCCTCCTCAACTTAGCGAGACCCTGCTTCCAAATAAAAAATAGGACTGAGGGTACAGTGCCTCTGAGTTTAATCCCCAGCACCACCAAAAATAGGGGGCGGGGGGCAAGCTTGTAATCCCAGTACTTGGAAGGCTGAGACAGGAGGATCCCAAGTTTCAGGACAGCCTCAGCAAGTTAGTGAGACCCTGTTTCCAAATAAAAAATAAAATAGGGCTGGAGGTGTGGCTCAGATTAGAACTCCCTTGGGCTCAATCCTCAATACCCAAAAAAAGAGGAAAGCCAGCATGTGGCACACACTTGTAATCTCAGTACTTGGGAGGCTGAGACAGGAAGATCACAGGTTTGTGGCCTGCCTCAGCAACTTGTGAGGCCCTCTGCAACTTAGTGGTACCCCGTTTTAAAATAAAGAATAAAAAAATTGAACAGGAGGTGGAGCTCAGGGGTAATATGACCCTGGGTTCAATCCCCAGTACCACAAAAGGGGGGGGGGATGGAAGGGGGGAAGTGAGGAGTTTGGAGAAAATTCTTTAGTTTGCATTAATTATTAAGAGTTCTGAGCCGGGCGTGGTGGCGCACGCTTGTAATCCCAGCACTTGGGAGGCTAAGACCGGAGGATCCGGGTTCTCGGTCAGCCCCAGCTACCTAGTGAGGCACTCTGCAACTTAGTGAGACTCGGTTTCAAAATAAAGAATAAAAGCCGGGCGTGGTGGCGCACGCTTGTAATCCCAGCATTCGGGAGGCTGAGACCAGAGGATCCGGGTTCGCGGCCAGCCTCAGCTACATAGTGAGGCACTCTGCAACTTAGTGAGACTCGGTTTCAAAATAAAGAATAAAAAATAGGGCTGGGGGTATAGCTCGGAGGTAGAATGCCTCTGAGTTCAATCCCCAGTACTGCAAAAATAAATAAATAAATAAATAAAGAATAAAAAATAGGGCTGGGGGTTTAGCTCGGAGGTAGAATGCCTCTGAGTTCAATCCCCAGTACCGCAAAAAAAAAAAAAAAAGAGTTCTGATATTTGAAGGTTATTCTCACTTCCCTAACTCAATCTATTTTGCTTTCCTTAAGACTTTATTTAAATGTAGTCTACTCTAAAAGTACCTACACATTTTATACTTGGAGTAAAAGTAAACATAAAACTAAAAGAAATGCAAAGAGACACAGGGAAAATATAGTAGGAAAAAATATCAACTGTTGAACAGTTCATAACATTTCCTTAATAAATTCATAATTATGAAATACATAATGCAAGGATATATAAGGGGGAAAAGGACAGAAAAGGTAAGAAATGGGACATAGAGAAGAAAAGAGAAATTCCCACCCAGACAGAAAATAATGAAGTTAAAAAGCTTGAAGGGGAAATACTGAGGCAGCCATTTCTTGAAGTAGATTAGCAGATTTTCTGTGCACTAACTTTGATTGGTGTCATCATCATTTTCATGTTCTGAATCTTCATTATCAATACCCAGTTCCAAAAGTTCTCGAGTCCTTTAAAAAGACAAGTGCATCATTTTAAATGAAGTAGGTAATGTGAAGAAGGCAAAGGTGAAGGGAAATATTTCTAGCACTGTGATATAGCTTCAGACTGGGAAATGGTTTACTAATTAGTCCAATGTATTACACAACAACAAATCAGGCTCAACAGAAGCAAAAACTCACCCAAGAAATAGTGAGTACTTACACAAACTCTTAGGAGAAAATATGGTAATTATTTAACCCAAACTATCTTAACTGGATTCTTAGGGTCCCCATTTTAAGTGAGGAGCAGTAACAGAAAAGTTGGATACACTCAAGCCCACACCCTCACAGGAAATGCTCCTGTGCTATTTCTCTTTTGCACTGCTGTTCTCCTTACTCCAAAACCTGAGAATTTACTAACAGAGACCACACCAAGCAAGTTGTTTTTGGTGGGTTTTTTTTGTTTTTTTTTGTTTTTTTTTTTTTTTTTTTGTGGCACTAGGGATTGAACTCAGGGGCATTCTACCTCCGAGCTATACCCCCAGCCCTATTTTTTATTCTTTATTTTGAAACCAAGTCTCACTAAGTTGCGGAGGGCCTCACTAGGTAGCTGAGGCTGGCCGCAAACCCGGATCCTCGGGTCTCAGCCTCCCGAATGCTGGAATTACAAGCGTGCGCCACCACGCCCGGCTGCAAGTTATTTCTTAAACCAACCTCACCACAGGTATGAAAATACCTTTTACGTTCCAGTTGGGGAGTATCCAATGTTGTCTGCTGGTTCATTGCTTTAATCCAATATATAAGGGCTTGAAAAACATATGCCACATGCTTCAATGAGCAAACATCCAAAACTGGAAGGACATCAGAATGCTCATCGTTATGAGACCGCATTAGAGAGAGGGCGTAATTTAGGAAGTCTCCTCGAGCAGACATCATTCCTTGTCGAGCACTAAGCAACGTGGCACGTCTATAGGAGCAAAAAGTAATGAAGAGCTTACAAAAAATAAAAATGTAAAATTTACCACTATCATAAATAACTAAGAATATTAATAAGTATTTATTAAGCTTGTGGCTCTGCTCTAGAAATATGACCAGTGAATAATTTAATGTCCTATACCGTTGTAGAGGAAAAGAATGCCAGTGTCCTTCAGAATGGCAGCAGGCGCTCCCCTTCCCTAAAGACTGTGATTCTGGGGAAGCCCACCAAAAGCCATGCATGTACCTCATCATTACTATCGACATGTAATTTCAAAAACAGAACAATAATTCTCAAACTTCAGCATCCATCAAAATAACCTGGAGGGCTTACTGAAACAGATAAACTGAACCCACCCCCTTAGTTTTAGTAGGTCTAGGATAAGGTCCAAGAATTTGCATTTCTAGCATGCTCTCAATTAAGGTTGAAACTGCTGTTAGAACACACTTTTGGAATCACTGCCTAAAAATGTCAAAAGTATAAGCAACAAAAGAAAACATAAACTGGACTTTACCAAAATTATAACTTTTGCATTTCAAAGGACACTATCAAGAAAGTGAAAACCCAGAGAAGGGGACAGAATTTTTACAAAGCATACACTTAGAAAAAAACTTGTATTTTGAATGTATAAAGTAACTCAAACATCTCAATTAAAAAAAAAAAAGGACAAGATAAAACCTGGGTAGGAGATCTAAATAGATATTTCCCCCAAAAGGCCATGAAGAGATGATCAATATTAACTATTAGGAAATGCAAATCAAACCACAATGAGATACTACATAACACCCATTGAGATGGTTATAATAAAAAAGACAAAATAACAAATGTTGGTCAAGATGTAGAGAAATTAAAATTCTCAAACACTGTGATTCCAAAGGTTTTTTTGGGGGGGGGTGCGGGGGAGGAGACAGCCTGGCATTTTCTCAAAAGGTTAAAACACAGTTACCATAGGACTATGTTTCCATACAGCAATTCTACAACTAGGTAATACACCCAAGAAAAGTATGCCCATACAAAAACTAATACACAAATGTGAATAACAGCATTATGCACAATAATGAAAAGGCAGAAATAATCCAAATGCCCATGAACTGATGACTGGATAAACAAAGTGTGGTATACCATACTATAAAATATTAGGGAATAAGAAGGAATAAAATGTTTGGTTGATTGGTTGGTTTTTGTCCTTTTCTTTTTGGTAGCGGGGATTGAACCCTGGAGCATTCTATCTCTGAGCTACACCCCCAGCCCTTTATATATTTTGAAAGGGGGAGGAGGGGGTCTCACTAAGTTGCTGAGGCTGGCTGGCCTTGAATAAGCAATCTTCCTGTCTCAGCCTCCCAAACACTGGGATCACAGGCATGCACCACCATACCTGCTGGAATGAAGTTATTGATACATGATAAACATGGATAAATCATAAAATCATTATGAGTGAAAGACATCAGTCCCAAAGGACCACATATTGTATGATTTCATTTTTATGAAATATTCAGAATCTAAAGAGATGGAAACGTAAAATGATTCCTAATAAGTATGAGATTTTTTGTAGCGATAAAATATTCCAAAATTGATTATGACGACAGTTACACAGCTCAGAAAGTCTAATGAACGTGTACTTTAAATGAGTAAATTATTATAGTAGAGAGAGAGTGAGAGAGAGCACGCGCACGAGCGAAAGACATACTCACACAACATTGCTACCAATCACAATCCATTATCGGAATTATGTCTTGGGGAAGTAGTGACAATAGCCTAATGAAGACAAAGGTTTTGTTCTTTTCTGGAGCAAGCCTCCTCGGGTAGGAAAGCTGCTGCCTCCCAAATCTTTATTTTTAGTCCAGAGACCTCTACCAAGCACTCAGTTTTGCATACAGGCATTTCTACCAAATCTGTTCTTAACTCTCACATTTAAAGTGTGTCGATTCCATGCTTCCAGATTTTCTCTTAATTTTCCTATGAGGTATTCAGAATCAAAGTCTAAATATAAATTCTACCTCCACCTCCTCTGTCCATCAACAACACCCTAAATTGTTTCTATGATTTCAGCGCTTCTCTCCCCTCCTTGGCGTTCACTGCCATACTGTAGACTCCAACGTTAGCCTTAAGTTTTCTAAGCAGTCTCCTAGACCCTCATCTTCCCTCACTTTATGATCAGCCCAAAGCAAGGTTGTTTAGCCTAAGCCAGAGATGAGCCTAACTCTCAATATCTGACTTTAAGTGCAGGCAGTTTCACTATATATCATTGCTGTTTCTCCTGTGTTTAATGCTTGGATTAATTTCTAGACCTGAAAAGGGTCATTTTATAACTGATTAGAAAGAACATAATACTTAAAGACATAGAATTCTGACTTAACAGGATGTAGAAGGCAAAAAAAGTGAGTTGAGAAACTAAAAAGCAGCTGATAATTACACATACTTTCTCCAACCTGTGTATGCAGAGAAGTATTTCTATGAATGTACACTTTATTAAGGAGAGGTGAGGAGAACTGGTGTATAATGAGACACGAATGCGGAATAACAACTTCAAAAATGAAGTCTTTACTACCAGGTTCTTATGACATGAATGGGTTTTTGAAAACTAAGTTGGAGCCGGGCACCATGGCACATACCTATAATCCCAATACTTGGGATGCTGACACAAGAGGATCTCCGGTATGAGTCTAACCTCAGAAACTTAGTGAGACCCTCAGCAACTTAGCAAGACCCTGTTTCAAAATAAAAGGGGCTGGGTTTGTAGCTTGGAAGTAGCCCCTGGGTTCAAACCCTAGTACCAACAAAAAAAAAAAATACCCCAAAACACACCCCTGGATTATAACTAACTTGTTTTGCCTGAACCATACAATAATTTTTAAAGTAATGCAAAGCATTTATTTCCTCTTTCATAACCAGCATTCAAGAAGTTCTAAGACAGCCGGGCGTGGTGGCGCACGCTTGTAATCCCAGCATTTGGGAGGCTGAGACTGGAGGATCCGGGTTCAAGGCCAGCCTCGGCTACCTAGTGAGGCACTCCGCAACTTAGTGAGACTCGGTTTCAAAATAAAGAACAAAAAAAAAGGGCTGGGGGTGTAGCACGGAGGTAGAATGCCCCTGAGTTCAATCCCCAGTACTGCAAAAAAAAAAAAAAAAGAAGTTCTAAGATATAAGAACTATCTCAACACATAAGTACACAGGAAGAATTTCATACCGTCTGCCTTCAAGCGTTCGTAAACTAGCCTCTTCTCGCGCAGTCATCCTCTCTCTTCTCGCTGAATTCTGAGAAGCGTGAAGAGGATGATTTGGATGTCCCGGATCACCCGCAGATGCTAATGCAGAACCATAACGTAATTGAGCTTCAGTAGAATCCATAATACTGACCATCCAGTTCCAAGTGGGAATAAGCTTTTCTTCTACATAGTTCTATGAAGACCAAACTAAAATAGTTAAAACTATCCAAATAGAGCTAAATTTGATGTAGTATAGTAGTTGTTGTTGTTGTAGTAGTAGTAGTAATAGTAGTATGTCAAGATTTAAACATCTGTAATATTAATTCCCATTATACTGGAATTCATATCATTGACAGACCAAAGGGGGAAAAAAAATTGAAGGAATAACTTTTCAGTGGTTTCATACCTGTAAGTTTACTGCATCTTGGTAAGTCAATTTCACAGCTGCCGGAATCTGAGAGTATACTAGGTGATTATACTTAGGAATAAGGCCCATCAAGTCCGAAATTTGTCTGATGACAATGCTGTAAGCCCTGGCTAAACTGCTTGCAGATGTTAAGTAGCTGCTGGCATTGCTAGCTTCCAAAGCAGCCGCTGCAGCTGCAGCACTTGTACTGATGGTACCACTCCGGCGTAAGTTTGAAGGGTCAATATAAATCAAACCCGCGGAACTTGCTATAAGGAAAAAAAGACAATCATAATGAGCTAATGTCAGTTGCTAATTGTTGCTCTACTGTATATACTTATGTGAATATAAATGACCAACTCTTAATATGAGTTAATGAGTGAGCAAAAAACAAAAACCTTTCCTAATCTGGGTAGGGGAGTGTTGAGGGGTTAGGGGGACTAGAATTCATATGTTCTTAACCAGTGGTGGTTTTGTGCTTTCCTTCTCCCAGAAAAAGAGGGCATTTAGCCATGTCTGCAGACATTTTTAGCTACCTCAAGAGAGGAAGGGAAAAGTAGGATGAAAGGGACACTACAGGCACCTATTGGGTATAAGCTATGGATGGTGTTTAACATCCCTCAAAAGTAAAGAATTATCCAGCCCAAAGTACCAATGGTGCAATTTTATATATTTGAAACTCAACAAAACAATAACAAACTATCATAAAACTACTGAATTTGGCTTTGAGATGAATATGCATAATTTAGAAAACTTTAATCTTAGGAATATTCCCTGTTTAGACTTGCCTGCTGGTGTGGATGTGCTGGACGGAGCTGTGCTGGCTACACGTTGATGCTGGGTGTTGCGAACGGCCCACTGCATGGACCGCGGAGCTTGGGCAGCACCATTGGCATGGGAGCTACTCGTGGTCCTTTCTAATGGTTCATCAAGCATAAAGGTCTCCTGCTCTATGTCATCACTCTGACTGCTGCTGCTATCAGAATCACTTGAGTCATTTGACTGAGAATCATCTTCAGAAAAAAAGGCAGGAACACTGCTCGCTCCTAAATTTTTTATATTTAAAACCAAAAAACAGTATGAATTTGTTGATAATTAAAATTACAATGCACCCGCCCAATACAGGAAAATATACATGCTAAACACAAAGCTAGGTTGTGTGCAACAGTCCACAAAACCCACCACCAAAACAGGTGAATTAGAAAAGAGCTTTTAAAATTCATAGAAAGCCAGAAGGCTGGGCAGAGAGGGTCATTAATATATACCTTCTTTTCCTAATTTACAGAGAAGAGAGATGAAGAGATGAAGCTGAAACTACTCTTGTACACATCATACAAAATATTAACCAATTCATGCTGAATAATTTAGCATAAGCAAGAAAGTTGCCAAATAAGGCCAGCATACCTGCTTCTGAGCCAGCAGTTGCTGCAGTGACAACACTTCTGCGCCCACTAGCATTATCTTGGTTGCTATGGTTACTTTCACTGTCACTTTCGGTTTCAGCTGCTGCTAACAAATCCAGCTCCATATCACTTCCTAGAAAATATATGTAAGTTGAAAGGAAAAAAAAGAAGTATAAATTCACAGTTGATCGAGACAGGGTCTGATAAGCCAGAATATCAAAAGGGAGGGAACTAATAAAGCTTAGGAGTAAGGGAGGGGAGAAAGGATAACTGCATATTAAGTGACTACTCAGCATCAGAAGAATGATTTAGGTAAATTATGATACCCGGCGGACTATTACACAGCAATTCAAAATCTTTGCTGCAGAGTGTTAGGTGTGCAGAAAAGCATTTGGGAGACATCTGCCAGTGGACTAAGTCTACTTGCTCCATCTCCATCTGTTCTACATATGGAGCTTCCAAAGGGGGAAATTTAAAATGTCCATTCTCGCCGGGTGTGGTGGCACACGCTTGTAATCCCAGCATTCGGGAGGCTGAGACCGGAGGATCCAGGTTCAGGGCCAGCCTCAGCTACCTAGTGAGGCACTCCGAAACTTAGTGAGACTCAGTTTCAAAATAAAGAATAAAAAATAGGTCTGGGGGTATAGCTTGGAGGTAGAACGCCCCTGAGTTCAATCCCCAGTACCGCAAAAAAAAGAAAAAAGAAAAAAAGTCCATTCTCTGTATTTCACAGTAACATATGTCAAAACAAGTAAAATTATAAATTTTAAATATGTGAAGTTTGATTGTCTTAAGTGAAAAGGGAAAAGTCATAAAAAATGTACATGGGAACAGGGCAGTACAGGCAAGGTCTAAAAGCAAAATTACAAATTGTTAGCATCTGGTGGGATTATGGGTGATTTGTTTTCCTTTTCCTTATTTGCCAAACAAGTGGTTACAGTTATTTTAGTTTTTGAAAGTCTAAGAAAAGACAAAGTTTCTTATACTAAAAGAAAAGGCAAGCCAGGCGTGGTGACACACACTTGTGTAATCCCAGTACTTGGGAGGTTGAAACAGGAGGATCACAGGTTCACATCCAATCTCAGCTACTTAGTGAAGCCCCCCGCAACTTAGACCCCATTTCAAAAAAAAAAAGAATAAAAAATAGGGCTAAGAGTGTAGCTTAGAGGTAGAATACCCCTGGATTCAGGATTCAATCCCCTGTACCACAAAAGGAAAAAGGCAAAGAGGATAATTGTATGTATATAGCTACCTCCTAAAATTTTGAAACAGATACAGAGAATCCATCCCTTCGCAGAAAGTAAGGTGAATAATTAACTAACTATATAACACGTAGAGCTTTTCTTTCTCTAAAGGTACATGGATGACTTATTTTTAAATAATTTCATTAACAGACCACATACCATCTTCATCATGCTCATCATGCTGTCCCTCTGCCTCAGCATTTTCTTCCCCATGTTCCTCCTGTTCATCATGATGATCCTCTTCTCCAGCCACACCCTCCACCACCTCAACCTAAATCCAGAATCTTATTTGTAGAAAATCAAAATGCATAATAAACCCATACCTCTACTGATGCTCCTCTATAATAACTAAAACTAAAATATAAAGATCCCAAACTATAGAATTTGGGACATTATATACTAAGCAGCTTTGAAAATTACTTGCTTGGGACAATTTGTTTTAAAAACCCTATCAACATATCCCAAAGTTTATGATTACTGTCTATATACAGAACCCTAAACTAAAATTAGAAGTATATAAATTGTTCTTGGGATTGGGAGAGGGTTTTATATATACTTCAACCATGATAAAATTAATATTTTATCTTTGAAATATTTTGCATGAAACTACTAGGTTTTTTTCAACAGTGAGACTATTTTTACTCTTAACTCTTAGGTAAAAACAAATCTGTGTTCAATGTCTAGTATGCAATAAATCAAAGATTATTAAAATTATTTAAATATATAGTATAATATATCCTTTTAAAACATACAAATGACAACATATAACAAGTCTACAAGCTGGATGCAAATGCATAGTTTAAAGCTACTACACCAATATAATTTCCAGTGACTACTCCACCCTTCCTACGAAATAAAAGCTTTCCAACTACCACAATGAGAACAATTAAAACCACCTCTTCCACGTCTGCTGAAACAATATCATCCTGTTCTTCATCTCTGCCCCTCACAGGCTGTGACTGGCTGATGCGCCTCTGCTGTGGATTCCGAATGATGTAGGATGACTGAGACTGACTGGAGCTGTAGGAAATCAGAAGGTTATGAGTATACTGCTGCCACATCTCAAGATAGGTAGCCCATACTTTTATGCTTCCCATTTTAAGCCTTTAGCTCATTTATTACGTGAGACATTTAGTAGGATGGTAATTTAAGTCTGATCTAAGAAGTCTTAGAAGCCAATTATCAGTAACTGTGAAATCAAAAGAAATTATTTTGCCCAAGATTTAACTTACAACTCTCATATTGTTTTCTTTTTACTAAGTCATTATAAGTCTCTGTTGACAGATTTGAATGAGTCCTTCCCACTGAAAAATTCTACAAGGGAAAATTTTTCATTTTCCACATGAAGTCCACAGCTTCCCAAGGCTCTGACAGCAACATTCATCCATTAACAGAAAGTGTGCTTATTACAACTGATCTATTCTTTAAGGGACTTGATACGATTTCTACTTTGTATCTGCCTATTAACCACTGACTTGATGGTGTGTGTTGGGGAAAATGTGAATTGAAAAGTATAATTTTTAAAATAGAGTAATAAAACATGAGGTGGAGCAAAAGTTTCATCCTCCCTCAAAGTCAGACTTGGAAATAACCAAAACACAGATTTCTCCATTATAAAGTGAAAGAGAAGATGGGCATGGTGGTGCACACTTCTGATTCCAGTACTTGAGAGGCTGAGACAAGAGGATCAATCTCCGGTTTGAGAAAAGCCTCAGCAAGTAGTGAGACTTTCATCAACCTAGCAAGACTCTGTTTCAAAATAAAAATAAAATAGGGCTGGGATGTAGCTCAGAGGTAGAATGTCCCTGGGTTCAATCCCTAATCAATCAATCAATCAATCTCTCTCTCTCTCTCTCTCTCTCTCTCTCTCTCTCTCTCTCTCACACACACACACACACACACACACACACACACACACACACACGTAAGGGAGAGAATGCAGCTTTAAATGGAGGCCAGAGATCTGAAGACTTATTTAAAAACCCTGTGACCTAACTTTCAGGATAAAAGAAGTTCAACATTATTAAGTGGTTGCACTGTTAGCATTCTTTTTCCACCTCAGTTTTACAAAGAAATGAGAATTAAAGGAGTTATACATGAAAGCCAACCAAGACAACTACGCCTTCAAATAAACAGCCAAGCAGTCTCAATATAGTGATTAACACTAGAGCCGGGCGTGGTGGCGCACGCTTGTAATCCCAGCATTCGGGAGGCTGAGACCGGAGGATCCGGGTTCGCGGCCAGCCTCAGCTACCTAGTGAGGCACTCCGCAACGTAGTGAGACTCGGTTTCAAAATAAAGAATAAAAAATAGGGCTTGGGGGTATAGCTCGGAGGTAGAACGCCCCTGAGTTCAATCCCCAGTACCGAAAAAAAAAAAAAAAAAACACTAGAACTTTACATAACTGGTAAAATAGACTGTGAATTACAAAGGAGTGGTAAAGGCTAAGAGAAAATCTAAAGAGATGAATTTGACCACTAAAAAATAAGTCAACAATGGCTAGGACAAGGCAGCATGTGTCTATACTCATAGTACTAGAGAGGTAGAGGCAGGAGGTTCGGAGGTTCGGAGGTTCGGAGGTTCGGAGGTTCAGAGGTTCAGAGGTTCAGAGGTTCAGAGGTTCAGAGGTTCAAGGCTGGCCGAAGCAAATTAGCAAGATTCTTAGCAACCTAGTCAGACTCTGATCAAAATAAAAATAAATAAGGGGGGGAGGGGGAGGGGGTGTAGCTTGGAGGTAGAATGCCCATGGGTTCAATCCCCAGTACAAACATAGAAATAACAACACTGAAACCACAACATTAAATAAAATTTAAAAATAAGTAAATAAACATCTTAGCCAGGCATGGTGGCACAATACTTCAAAAGCTTAGACAGGAGGATTGCAGGTTCAAGGTCAGCCCCAACAATTTAAAGAACTCTGTTTCAAGATAAAATATAATACAGGGTGGGCTGGGCGGCCAGGCATGGTGGCACATTCTTGTAATCCCAGTTCTTGGGAGGCTAAGACCAAAGGATCACAGTTCGAAGCCAGCCTCAGCTATTTAGTGAGACCCTCCGCAACTCAGTGAAACCGTTTCAAACTAAAGAATAAAAAAAAAGTAGGACTAGGGGTGTAGCTCAGAGGTAGAATGGCCCTGGGTTGCATCCCCGTGCCACAAAAAATAAATAAATAAATAATAATAATAATGGGTGGAATGTACCTCAGAGGTAAAATGCCCCTGGGTTCAGTCCCAGTACAAATAAATAAATACCCATTTAGAAATAAACATCATGGAACAAATATCTAGCACAATTATACTCCACTCAAGGTGATTATTTTTAAGAAGTTATGCACTAGCCAGGTGTGGCGACACACCTGTAATCCCAGTACTTGGGAAGCTGAGAAAGGAGGTTTGTACATTGAGGCCAGCCTCAGCAATTCAATGAGACCTCCACTTCAAAATAAAAAAAGGAAGCCGGGCGTGGTGGTGAACGCTTGTATTCCCCACATTTGGGAGGCTGAGACTAGAGGATCCGGGTTCAAGGCCAGCCTCAGCTACCTAGTGAGGCACTATACAACTAAATGAGACCCTGTTTCAAAATAAGGAATAAAAATTAGGGCTGGGGGTATAGCTCGGAGGTTGAATGTCCCTGAGTTCAACCCCCAGTACCGCAAAAAATAAATAATTTTTAAAAAATAAAATGAAAAAGAGGGGCTGGGGCTGGGGTTTGAAAGTAGAATGCCAGTACAAAAAAAAAAAAGTTATGCACTTAGTATATAAGATACTGCCAATACATAAAATATAACTCTCCATTTAGAAACAGAACTTCACTTTTTTTTTTTTGCTGGCATAATGAAGGACCACAGTCCTAAAACCCAGTCTAAAATACATTGTTAAAAAAGTTTTGGGGACTTCTATTTTCAGTAATTTGTCAGACTAATTATGAAAAGAAACTCTCTTGGTAGAAACACCTATATATTCGAGATAAAATTAGAGCAGAGCCACGCTGGTGATAAAACAATCATACTGTAAAAGCTTGAAAAGCCATAGTGCCATTATTAACCCAAAGACATTTTTGGATGTCTCCTGGGTTAAAATGGTTTCAAGGAACCATAGATAGGACAGGAAATAATCTGGGGTCTAAGCAAGGTAGGTAATCATTATAGGAATCTCCTGGTCTGTCCCCTCATATAAATCCAAACATACATCCTGAAGGGCAACACCATAAAGAAGTGAAATAAAAGAAAAACCACTCATCTCAAGAGATTTGCCCATCTCAACTAGTTAGTGGTAGGCAGGAAGAAGGTCTCCTCAGACATCTTCTCTAACTACACGCTTGCATGCAAGGTTTAGGATTGTAAATTATGTTAAAGAGTAGGGTGGGCTTCACATTGGTCAACCTAGTGGCTCAACTCTGTCAAGCACCAAGCAGCAGTGTTTTTATTCTGGCACTCACTCTACGCAAGTACAGAAAAAAGAGAATGATCTGACTAGAGGTTGCATAACATTAGATAAATTCCACAACCTCTAACAGTCTTAATTTCCTCTTTTAAAAATTAGGATGATAATGGATATCTACAACTTACTGGGAAAATTAGAGTAAGTAATGTTTTCACAATACAATGCTTAGGAGAGTTCCTTGCATATAACTAAAATTTCAATAACTTAATTATTGTTATATGACAGGCAGGGAGAGAGAGTAGAAACAGATTAATACGAAAATAAGAGGGCATGGGATGTAGCTCAGTGATGCATCCCTTCCCTGGCATGCTTAACCTTGGATTCAACCCCAAGAATAGTGTTAAGAAAAAAAGAACATAAAAGTTTTAAAGAGCTGAAGGGGAACAACAGAAAAAGTAAAACTTAAAACCACTGCCCATCCGGACATGGTGGCACACAGCTGTAATGTCAGTACTTGGGAGGCTGAGACAGGAGGATCATAGGTTCGAAGCCAGCCTCAGCAACCTAGGTCCTCTGCAACTTGGTGATACTCGGGTTCCAAATAAAATATAAAATCGAGTTGGGGGTATAACTTGGAGGTAGAATGCCTCTGGGTTCAATCCCCAGTACCAAAAAAATTAAATAAAACCACTGCACGCAAGACTTTACACACAACAGGGTGATAAATACCATCTACTGCTTAACACAAGGGATATCAAGAGGCTGGTCAAGTGTGTGCTTTTATTTAAGACACATTTGCAACACTGGTCAGAATACACCCTATGGGCAAGAATCTGCTATAGTGTGATGAAGGACTTCCAATATTCTACAGCAAGAGTTGTAAAAAACATTGGCACTATTTTATTTCAATTATCAGACTAGACAGATTTTCTTCTGGGAAGATTTAAGAGTTGGCTTGAGAATCAAGAAAGGAAATAGAAGAAAGATGAGTGCTTAAGAGTATCATAATGCTTCAATAATGAACCTAAGAAAAAGGGCAAAATGGCACAGAACTTGACACTCAGGAAGAAGGGGCTCATGGGCAGTGTTCAGAGGTGTGATGCTATCAAATTTTAATGTTCTTACAAAAATGAAAGGAAGAAAGCCGCGTGTGGTAGCGCACGCTTGTAATCCCAGCATTTGGGAGGCTGAGACCAGAGGATCCGGGTTCTTGGCCAGCCTCAGCTACCTAGTGAGGCCCTACACAACTGAGACCCTGTTTCAAAATAAAGAATAAAAATTAGGGCCGGGGTTATAGCTCAGAGGTAGAATGCCCCTGAGTTCAATCCCCAGTACCACAAAATAAATAAATAAATAAATAAATAAATAAATAAATAAATAAATAAATAAATAAATAAATAAATAATAAGGAATAAAAAATAGTGCTGGGGGTGTAGCTCAGAGGTAGAATACCCCTGGGTTCAATCCCCAGTACCAAAAAAAAAGAATAAATTATTTTGTAACTGGAAACTTTTATTACTGAGCTCATTTTAGCCTTATCCTATGTAATACAATCATCACAAAAAATATTTTAAGGTGCTGGGGGTATAACTCAGTGGTAGAGTACTTGTAAAACATACATAAAGCTCTGATTTCCACCGCCAGCACCACAAATAATAATAAGAATTAGAAGAAGAAGAAGAAGTAGTCAAAATCCCAGCATTCTAGTTGTTATATAACAAGTTGCCCCTACTCCAAACCTACAGACAGAGAGAAAGTTATAGGTCTTTTCAATTTAATCTTATTAGTAGGCTGCATTTAAAAAGTAAGAAAAAACAGAAATCTTAAGTAAACTCTTAGCCGGGCCTGGTGATACACGCTATAATCCTAGGAGGCTGAGACATAAGGATCACAGGTTCAAAGCCAGGAACTTAGCGAGGTTGTTAGCAATTTAGTGAGACCATTTTCAGATTTAAAAAATAATAATAAAATAGGGCTAGGGGTGTAGCTCAGAGGTAGAATGCCCTTGGGTTCAATCCCTAGCACCACAAAAATAAATAAATAAATAGATTCTCTTTTTTTTTGCGGTACTGGGGATTGAACTCAGGGGCATTCTACCTCCGAGCTATACCCCCGGCCCTAATTTTTATTCTTTATTTTGAAACAGGGTCTCACTAAGTTGCAGCGTGCTTCACTAGGTAGCTGAGGCTGGCCAAGAACCCGGATCCTCCAGTCTCAGCCTCCCAAATGCTGGGATTACAAGCGTGCGCCACCATGCCCAGCTAAAATAAGTTCTTACTAGATTGTTTCATCAGCATAATAAAAATTGCCTTTCCAACAGAAAACCACAGTTATGTGTCTACTACTTAAGTATGATAAACACATGTATACAGGCACACACATACACATATATATTCTTGGTGGTACTGTAGACTGAATCCAAGGCCTCAAACATGCTAGGCAAGCACTCTACCACTGAGCTATATCCCCAACTATTTTTATTCATTTTGACATAGGGTCTGTCTTGCTAAATTGCCCAGGATGGCCTCGAACTTGCAATCCTCCTGCCTCAGTGTCCCAAGTAGCTAGCATTACAGATATACACCACCGTGCCCAATTTACAAGTAAAATTTTAAAGTGCTTTCATAGGTTCCAAAGTAAAATCCCTACCACTTACTATACAAATAATCATGTATACCACCTATGTGCTCATGCCAAAGTTTTGATAAATCGAATATGACACTGCCAGAGAAATGACCAGAATCTACCACTGATCAGAATTTACCTGCTAGACTGATCAGAAGATGGTCGAGGTGGCAGTGGTTCTACTGAAAACAGTTCTTCGCTGCCTTGCATGGCATCTATGCTAGTACTGGCCAGAGTAAATGGTGCAGTTGGGCGAGCAATTCCCATCCTGACAGGTACAATCAGCGACTCAGCTACATTGCATAATTCCTCTACAGCGTAAGGTAGCAGTGCTTGGAACACACGCTTGCACTTTCCAATTGGCTGTGGGATAAAGTTGCTAAAGGAAAACGGAAATACAGAAATCTTCTATGAGTCCTTACAATCAAAAAATGTGTGCAAAATTATATTAAAGCCAAAATAAAAAAGGATATCTTACTTTTTCTTTTTGGAAGAAGCCATTTCCACACTAAGAATGACAAAAACTCTTGCCACTGAACGTAGAAACCTCATTGTCACAGCAATAGCTTCTTCTCGACGTCCAGGTGTATATTTGTTTTGAAGTTCTTTCACTAACGTACCAAGTAGAGTATCTAAAAGCTTTAAGAAATTGTAGTCATTAAATTAATGCTAAGGTTATTTCACAAGATTTTTGCACATTCACAAAGTTGGAAGTTCTAATACTTCATAATAAAATTTCAAAACATATTTAACCAAAATATTTACACTGTCAATGATTAATTTATGCAACACGCACACCCATGACTATGCTTGATATATAATGGTCCCAAATTTATTATTCTTTTTTTTGTGCCATTTTCCTACCAATGGATATCACACACAAAGAATACATTTAATTCACTATAGGGCACTTAGCAAAATAGCAAAGTACATTCAAATATTTATGCTAATAAATTCATAATCTCATTTCCCACACTAAGTGATTATTACTTTGTAGTCTCTTCTCCATACATGGTTTATCACATAGAAGTTAGTTACAATCTGCATATATGAGTAATTATACTGACTCTTCTGCTATGGCTACATTGGCGTCTCAAAGTCTGGAGATTGCACCTAGGATACGTAGATGATAGACCCTCCCACTTCTTAGAAAATAAATATATGACCCTAAAGGATTATGGTTTTATGACTCTAGAAAGTTTGCTTTTCCAGGCTATGTTAAGAATGTGGGCTATACGTGTAAAACGAAGAAGTGGTGCTATTTGTGTCTGACAATGATTGATATGTCATAAATGTCTATGTAACCCTGTTATACTCAAGAAACATATAAAAATCCGTGCTGAAAAAAATAAATAAATAAAGGTAATTCCAAGATTTCATTTGAACCACTATGTGAAGGGGAAAATGGGAGAAGATACAGATTTTATGGGATAGACTACTCAATTTTGAAAACTTTTTAGTTTGAGATATGTACAAAATAGTCAACTAAAAACAGCAAGCAGGCAGTTGGATATAGAGGCCTGAAATTAGAAGAAAACACTAGGAAATATAAATGAGAATATAAACAGAAATATGCATCTAACATGTGTCATAGCATGTGCATAGAATATTATTACTTTATACAATAAATGCTGATTTAGTACCTACAAAAATAAATAAATAAAAAAAAGAAGTTAGTTACAGATAAAACCCAATTTCATGTGCTGTTTTCCCTTTTGTGTGTGTGTATGTGTAGTCCTGAGGATAGAACCCAGGAGTTCTCTACCACTGCACTACATTCCCAGTCTTTTTATTTTTTACTTAAGTTGCCTAGGCTGGACTCAAACTTGGAATCATGCTACTTTACAGATTATAGGCAAGTACAACCACACCTGGCTTCTATATCTTTAAAAATATTGCTTACAATAACCTTTATTTTTAAATTGCTGTGCTACATTTCAGTAAATGGTTGGGTCATAATTTGATTCAATATTCACTATGGCTGGATTTATAAATTTTTTAAAATCTTACATTATTTTGTAACATAACTTTATCTTTGTCATGTTACAAATTATTTCTTTATGAAAGATTTACAGGGCAGTATTTTTTCTGACACATAACATTTACAAAGAAGACCAAATGCAATGACACCCCATCAATGCCTGAGTATATTCTTTTTACCATTACCTCAGTATCATTGGATCTGACCATTTAAAGTTTGCATTTACAGCAAAAAGAGGTACTTTAAACAAAACAACTTTCATCTGGGAGTAGCACTGCACATCTGTAATCACTGTACTGGGGAAGCTGAGACAGGATCACAGGTTTGAGACCAGCCTTAGCAACCTAGCAAGACTCTGTTTCTAAACAAAAACTAAAAAGGGCTTGAGTATACATAGCTCAGATGTAGAATAACCCTGGATTCAACACTCAATATCTCTGCCCCCCCCCAAAAAAAACTTCCAGTAAATTACTATTAATTTTGAATACCATTCATTTATATTCAGTTGAATTTGGGAGTTTATTTATAAAGATGTAGCATCTGCTGTTAACTTTTTAATCACCCCATAATTTCATTCTCCTTAATGCACTGTTTGATCAGAGTTTATTAATACTTATATGAGTTTGATTTTTTTTTTTTTTTTTTTTTTTTTTTTTTTTGCGGAACTGGGGTTAAACCCAGGGGCATTTTTCCTTCGAGCTATACCCCCACATCCCCAGCCCTTTTTTTTTTTTTTTTTTTTTTTTTTTTTTTTTTTTGCAGTACTGGGGATTGAACTCAGGGGCATTCTACCTCCGAGCTATACCCCCAGCCCTACTTTTTATTCTTTATTTTGAAACCGAGTCTCACTAAGTTGCGGAGTGCCTCACTAGGTAGCTGAGGCTGGCCACGAACCCGGATCCTCTGGTCTCAGCCTCCCGAATGCTGGGATTACAAGCGTGCACCACCACGCCCGGCTTATTCTTTATTTTCAAACAGGGTCTCAGTAAGTTGTGGAGGGCTTCACTAAGTAACTGAGGCTGCCTGAGAATATGCAATCCTCCTGTCTCGGCCTCCCAAGTACTGGGATTACAAGTGCACGCCACCACGCCCCACGAGTTTGAATTTTTAAAACCATGAGATGCTAAGTAAGAAAAACATACTTTTCATATACTTGTAACACATATTCAAAGAACTTACCAAAATATCTGCTGTACACTTGACTATAAGGCAATGAGTGAAACAGTCCAGTCGAATGGTGCCACTTTGCTGATTGAGGTATACTTGCTCTTCTGGCAAAAGATGACCTATCCTACTGCTGGCACTCAGACTTGAGGGGAAAGGAGAGAGAGAGTGCACTGTAAAAACTTGCAGTAACATGGGAAATATGTAAATCTAAAAATGTTTTCACAAACATACGGGTCTTTATTCTCCTGTGACCCAAACATAATCATAGATTTCAAGGCATTCCAGTCCTGTAGAACACGCTCCAATGCAAGCTGGGCAAATCGTGGAGGCTCTAAATCGTGATCAGGCATATCTGAATCTAAGAGAAAAGAAAAGAAGAAAATGAATGATGAAAAATAAAACACACTGCTTTTCATAAAAAGTCCAAAACGTTGCATTTACTTACCTTCAGGACTAGCTGTTTTTCGGTTCCGATCCTCCCTGATTCGAGGTGGCCTGTACTGGCAGTGTTCCACTGTCTGCCGGGCCACAGTCTGCACTAAAAACAATAGGAGGTGCTCTCCCCTACAAGACAGGACAGCATGGTGAGGGTGGGGAACGATACTAATATGTATTATGCTCTTTAAACTCTTAAATTATTTTGCATCCTAAAAATCCACTTGCCTACTGTTTGGAAGGGTGACCAGATTAGTAGCAGTAAGCAAGCGATAAAGTAGATCAAGACGAGCAGATTTCTGTCCAGCGATTAGAGTTTTACATTTACATTTCTCCCAACAATCACAATAGGCCGTTGGTGACGTCCGTTTGAGTCTAGAAAGAATTCAACAAAAGCACAAATACAAAAATCTTTTAAATATGCAAGGATCTATACTGACAATATGGAGGCACAACTCATAAATACTGGATAGAACCCTTGTTAATTTTTAAATACAAAGGGTTACCTGTTAAAGCTTATATAACAAGAAAGATCACTTAGCAGTATGAAGTCTATAAAGCAACACAAAATTCCCATGAGCTGTATAGTACCTTATGAGCCGGCCCTAGTCACTTCTGTAATATCTTTCCTAATTGCCCACAGTGACCCACCTATCTGCATCTAATGAACTCTATATCCTTTACAGGCAGTTACTTCTTGCATGTGTTCTCTGACAGGACTGCAAAAACTGTCAGGACAGGAACTATCTTGTTCACCCACCCTAGCATCTAGTGTAGTGAGTACACGTAATAAACAATAACAAATAGGTTATCACTTTTAGATGCTTAAAATTAGAAAGAAAAAAATATTAGCAAAAATTAAATTAAGCATTAACATACTATCTATAAAAAAAATTTCCACTTGTCCTCCTATACTTTTTTTTAAGGCATAAGGTGATTGTTATAACCAAATTATCCATTATCTATAATACCCACACATCTGTAGTCATTTATAGCTGATGTACCTCTTGATGACACTGAGACACTATATGTTAGTACTAAGGTATTTTACTGCTTAGGTCTGTGAAAGCTAACAAAACTAGCTAGGGTAACTCTAGCACTAAGATGGAAGAAAACCATCAATCATTTAATCACTAGGATGGAAGACTATCACATTTAGTGTAAGAAGAAAGCAAGGCACAGTCCAAACATTTACCATGACTCACTTCATGCCCACACTAATTTTATTCTAGTAAACCCTACTGGAGTTGGAGTGGAGGGTTTAAGACTTAGGCTGGAGAATACAAACAAATCATTCTACAGACATATTTCTGTAGAGATTAATCTGATCCTAGTAACAATGTATGATCACGTATTCCTCAGTGTATTATCCTACTTTCATTTAACTAGGTCTATTTCAGAACTAGCAAAGAACAAGCATTTCACAGTACATTTAAATCAAGAACCACAGTTTTATACACAAAATGACTTAGCAAGAGAAACAAGAATATCTCATGCTTTCTGAACTATACAACAATTAAAACATTACTTAGTATAAATTACACTTATATAGTAATATAAATCTAAATAGTTTATAAGATTAAAGAAAATTAGAATTGTACTTACTTGCAATCATGTCCTTTATGACAAACCCTTGCACATTCTGTACAACAACAAAGTGACTCCAGCAAACCACAAGTTCGACACTCAAAAATATCCTAAAATTAAAGGAGTGCAATTTTAAAGGAATAATTATGTATATCTCTCATCAGAACAGTTATTTCTAGTATTTCTTAAAATAGTCCAATTAGAGTGACAGCAAAGTAAAATTAATATGCTCTGGAAAATGTTAACATAATATTTATAACTTATGACATTATATAGATGAAATCAAATACTAACAGTAGGATAAAAATAATTGATATCATCCCAAAAAAGTATAAAAATATCTATCAAGAGTTGTGGGTCAGATCATAGAACCTAGTGAGCATGCCATATTTAGAAATCAACTCTTTGGCCTCACTATTTTAGAAATTAAATAAAATTCAATTTTCTCAGGATAATCGTATAACTCATAGTAAAAGAAAATGTCAGACTTAAAAGTGAAAACTAAGCCGGGCGTGGTGGCGCACGCTTGTAATCCCAGCATTCGGGAGGCTGAGACTGGAGGATCCGGTTTCGCGGCCAGCCTCAGCTACCTAGTGAGGCACTCCGCAACTCAGTGAGACTCTGTTTCAAAATAAAGAATAAAAAGGGGCTGGGGGTGTAGCTCGGAGGTAGAATGCCCCTGAGTTCAATCCCCAGTACCGCAAAAAAAAAAAAAAAAGTGAAAACTAAAAATGGTAACTCTTGAAATGTTCAAAGGAAAACCTGAAGACAGCATAAATACATAGAAATGCAAAATAACCTACCTGGTTAATGTGCTCTGCTCCAGTCCAAGTAAAACTACAAGTGTCATTACAACATAAGACATATAAAGGAGAGTCATCAGGGTTAGTGCCTGATGGACAAACCATTCCCATAAATACATCTTCCTCTTTTTCACTTGAGGATACTTCAGCTAAAAAGATTAAGAATACAGTACTTCATCTCTCAGGAAAGGACTTAATCACAGCCATCTACTATTTTCTTCAAAAGTAAAAGTAAAAATATATGCAATATAAATAGGAAAATACTATATATTACTTTTTAAAACTGATATACAAGGTCAACATGTAAGGAAATCCTGCCAATACTGAAACAAAGAAAGGCAAACCTAACTATAATTACATGATGACTACACCCTTTAGCTATCTAAATTCTTAGTACTATGTCAGGCAGTTAAGACTCCAGTCTTGGCTTTTTATCAAATTTTAGACAATCTAATAAATTACTTAACACCAGTGTTTTAAAAAGATAACTACTTTAATCTTTTAAATGCTAGAAGGCATGAACTGATATTCCTAATGCTTTTCAATTAAACAAGAATTCTAAGTCAAAGTAACTACAGTAAGATATCTGCCTATTAGTTCTATAAACTTTTTTTTTTTTTTTTGCGGTACTGGGGATTGAACTCAGGGGCATTCTACCTCCGAGTTATACCCCCAGCCCTATTTTTTATTCTTTATTTTGAAACAGAGTCTCACTAAGTTGCGGAGTGCCTCACTAGGTAGCTGAGGCTGGCCGCGAACCCGGATCCTCTGGTCTCAGCCTCCCGAATGCTGGGATTACAAGCGTGCGCCACCACGCCTGGCCAGTTCTATAAACTTTTATCACTACTATCAATTAACACTGGCAGTGTCTATCAGTAATTGATCTTTATTTTTCAGAAATTTCATGCTATCCATTATGGAATATTTTGTTAAAAGTCAGGAAGCTCATATTTTGATACAAAGTTGCAACTACAAAATACTTGAGAAAAATGTAAATACATGAATTTTTACACATTTAAGAATTATCTTGATGCAATAAATTACATTATTCATAAATACAAAAATAAGATTTGAATAATTACAATATTATGTGTAGAGAAGAGAATCTATTCCAAATGAAAACTAACCAACTCATTTAGGACTTGAAATAAAGTAATTACCTTTTGCAATTTTCTGGGCTGTTTCCAAGATGGTAATTGCAGCAGGATAAGCTCGGCCACTTACAGCTGACATAAATGGAGTCATACCTCTTGCATCTCTAAATGAGAAAAGTTGTATATAGAATATTATTTTCCTATCTGACTGTAAAAGAAATGTGTTCACAGGGGAAAATACTAAATTATTTTCAGTCACAAAAAGTTTACTCTGTGATCTTTTTAAACAATTGATCAAGCTAACATAAAAGTTGATTTGCATTCACTTAGGCATAGATCCCCCAGACTTATAGGTTCACAAGGCTATAAAATTTACTCAAAACCCCTCTGAGTGATTCTACCACCCCTCTATTTTTGTTGTTTTTCATTGTGCCCCAACTACACACAAGACTACCACCACCTCCTGGATGGGTTCAGTGCCACTTCCCCCCCCCCCCGACATATACACATATCAGGGGCAGAATTGTCAATTTGGGGAACCTACAATTTAAGGTATGATACTGAGAAGGTCTCTTTCACTGAAGAACGTTTAGTAGCAGAGGAATACAATGCTGGATTGTGATAAATTGTCTTAAATTCACATAACTGTCTACACATTGCAAAAAAGAACAGTTTCAACAGCAAAAGTCAAAAAGCTAAATCTTCATATGAAAAGTTTATTAAATCTTACTTGGCAGAAAGTAGTTCTCGTAGATAGGGTTGTAGAACCACACTATCACATAATAACTTCAATATAAAATGCGCATTTGCCTTTCGATCCTTGGATTCTACTACAGAAGGCTCTGTGGAAGGACCTGTAATTAATTAAAATAATGCATTTGGTACCAAAAACAGGACAGAGTAAAAAATGTTTTGTAATAATATATATCAGGCATACATCAGTAATAAATTAACTTCATTACAAAGAATTTAAGCATACTAACTCAGTTTACAAATCTCAACTGATTTATTAATGTATGTACGTGCACACCATATACTGACAAATGGAAGGTATTTTGGAAATTAGATGCTTTTTTAAGCAGTTTCCTTAAATAATAGTAAAAATGTATTAAGATCCTATATCCAAAGTATGTCCCTTTCTCTTCCAAATACTTAGGCAAATATAAAAGGCTCTTACCTGGAATGGTAGAGGTGCTTGGTCCTTGACCACTGCCAGTCGCTGCTGTGGTAAGAGATCCCACAGCGGGGGCCAGGATAAAATCAATGTCACCATCTTTCAGTAAACAGAACAGCAGGATGTATATCATTAAAGGCAACATATCCCTAACATGTTCTCTTAACTGGCCTTAAGGCTTTTTTCTGCAAGCCGAAGGTGAGATCAGACAGAAGTTTAAGTGGAAACTTATTTTCCAAATTATAAGAGAAGGAATTCACTAGGTAAATCGTTCATTTATCATGATATACTACCAATAATAAGACCATCTAGCTTCTTACCAGTATAGAATAAATACTTCAGCAGAGGAGTAGTGCTTGACAAGAGTTTCTTCTAGAATTTTAACTTTCAAAATACAAATCCCTTATATCACATTTTTATGGCTAAGACATATCAGCCTATTTTTAGATATTTCATATTTCTAAATATGTCATTAAAAGGTTATCTTTTCTTTCATGACCTTGTCTTTTTGTTAAACACTAAATGAAATATAAGATCTTACCAGGATCCATTGCAGGAGGGTCAGGAACCCAACTAGGGGGAGCTATGGGGGGTGACACTGGATCCTGGTGGTCACTGGATGAAGCTCCAGCCTCATGTCTACCCAAACCAGCCGCTCTTAATGACCGTCTCATCATCTCCCGTAATCTCAAACTAGAAGAATATGAACAAAATCAGAGTTCACTACTACTTCTAAACAGAATGAAAAGGTGTACAGAACTTCTCGTCTGAGGTGATCAAAGTATGCTCTACAAGCAAACACTCCAGGCAAGGGAAATAAAGTACAAATGCCAATTCTGGAAATTACAGAATAAATAGATGAAGGATGGAAAAGAAACTAGGGGATTCTACTACCCAGTTTAACACTAAAACCGTTATATTAAGCTCCCATACAAACTTAAGCACAGGGAACAAAAGCTGCAGTGAAGTAAGATTACAAATAATCTTGCACACACTTAGGATAAAGAGCTAAACATTAAAAACAAAGTTTTTATGTCCCCTGTTTAAATCAGTAAGTATTAAATTTAATAATAGACATCAGCAAACATACTGATTAGCACAAAACCAATATTGTTAGCCTACTAAATTCCCTTTTCTATGATCTCAAAAGCAATTAAACTAATATCTACACAGCAATTAGTTTTAAAACAAATACCAATTTAGAGTCTTTTATACAAAAAAACTTTTTTTAACAATACAATTTGCATCCCAAAGAAACTAATGAATGAAACTACAACTTATAAAATGTATTGGTAATGTATGGGTGTGACCTTTTTTCTCCTGCTATAAAAAAATACTGCATAGATTTAAACATCACTAAAAAGAAAAAAAAATCATAAACACAAATCTCATTAGGGGAACTGGTGACTATACAAAAACCTGTACTTTTCCTCTGAATAAATGCTTACAAAGACTACAAAATTAACACATTTAGAACTAACAGTAATTAAGAGAGTACAAATCTCTTCGCTCTGAATTTTAGAGCTTCTTAATAGAGTAAAAACTCAATTTTAAGGGAAAGATAATACAAAAGGGACTTCATTCTCCCATGCAGACTTAATCCCAAAGATATAATGTTTCTGATGTGAAAGACCTAACACTTTACTAGGTAAACATAATACATCTATATATAAATAAGAATTTTGAAATATTTTTGTTAATGTTTGAATCTCTAATTGTAATAATTACTTAATCTGAGGGTAAATGTTTTCTAATACCAACACATTTTCATTTTTAAAAGGAAAAAAACGGGGGGGGGGGGGGGGGGGGGGG